>OMLC01067869.1:0-10137 GCA_900302585.1 Regalecus glesne | reverse complement strand
CCCCCCCCCCCCGAAACGGCACTTTGAAAAGGCTCACGCGAACAATCAAACGTTTTTTTTTTAAAAAGAAAAGTATTTCAAGTAGTATGACATGTCTGGGATTGATAACACTCTAGGTCAGTGGTTCTCAATCTGGTTCGACTAGTACTGCAGATTTTCCATTTTCTTCAACATTGACAGGTAGTAAAATACATTCACTGTTGTTTCAGGTGTAAGACCTCTCTGATTTGGGGCAGCAATACATGCCACATCAGATCAAGGTAAAGAACTACCTGGTCAGAAAACCAGATATACTGCTGGTACTCAAGGGCCAGATTCAGAACCACTGCTTTAAGGTCTCCATCTCTAAAGTCCTGCTCCTCGTCCTAGTTATCTGGCATCATTCAGCTGTCTGGCCACAGTTAGGATCTCCTTGGCTCCTTTGCTCAGCAATAAATTAGCCAGGTCTACTCCCAGCTTCTCAGCACCATCCTGGGCTGAGGCAGAGATCTTGGTCGCGGTAACGCCCACATGCTGAACCCATTCATCCACCTCCTCTGGGACCTGTCACACAGGAGAGAGGCTGTTGTAGATACCAGATTGTGTTTGGAAAATATAGGTGAAAGGTGTAACTCATGGTGTGTGTGAGAAATTGCTCCCGGAGATGTGGTAGCTAGGTTGTTTACCTCGTTGACTGCCATGACACTGGTCTGCATGGTCTCTTTCAGACTGTCTGAGCCATCCAAACTATACACTGCACCCGTCAGGTAGAGCTGAGCAAACACAACACATTCCACTTAGACATTCAGCTTTCACATATATAATTGAAGGAAATGACTTAAAGCTCTCGTCTCTTTCACTCGCTGTGTGAGATGGTGTCCACTGAGGGGCAGCATTCTTGCCTGGGAGTCTTTGACTTCAGTGTGTACAGCAACAGGAACACTGCATCCCCCTTCCTATAATGACATAAATCCAACAAAATTGGGATTAAATATCAATGCACTCGACGGGGAGCCTGAATTTTAACATGCATTTGTGCGTTTATGTGTGTGAGTTACCAAGTGTCTAAGAAAGGCTCTTTCAGCAATGCAGCGCAGAACAGTGTCCGAGTCATGAAGGACAGACACCATCTCTAGGATGTCTGTGTCCTTGCCCCGAACCTCCACAGCCAGAGCCCCCTGAAAACACACACCAAGTGGTTCAGATGCCAACATAATTCTGTAATCTGATCCATTTCTCTGTCATCTTATAGCACAGACACTTAGCTTGTTTGTAGCTGCTGATTTCTCCATATGCCCATGTCCATATCTGGATTCTATACTATGAATGTCACAGTGCAGTACCTGTTTTATTCGACTTATCTGTCTGAATTACAATTATAACCATTTTTCTTATTGTTTCTGGTGTCGTTACTGCTGTGGCTATATATAAGATTAGTACTGGTGGTTAGTGATGGCTATGGATACGACACAATATAAATACAACTTTATTGTTCACATGATGTGGAACACTGTCTTCGGCTCAAATGGCATAACACAAACCCCTGACAGGACATAAAGGTGTATTGAGAAACATTTAAAAGCTTATAAAAGTCAACTGTTGAGGGTTTTCTGTGGTAACTTTACTTAAAAAGGGACGCAGTGACAAACAGTCTTGTCACAATGAAAAAAGGCTGGAGAAAGAGGATTTATACACACCTGTCCCACAGCATACATACAGTCCTCAGGTCCCAAGATCTACAATAGATCAATAGATTAGTATGACGTTTTAAAGAATGACCTTTAGATGTGAAACAACTTAAAATGTTCTAAAGAGGAATGATGATGCTCTTGATATGTACCTGGCTGATGCGATTGTCCCAGCCCATTCTCTTGAGTCCAGCGGCAGCCAGGATGATGGCAGAGAAGTCCTCCTTCTCATCTAATTTCTTCAGCCGTGTGTTCAGGTTCCCACGCTAGAAGACTCCAGCTAAGGAAAGGATCTTCAGACAACTATGAATCTTACTCATTCAGGATAACCTGGTAGAATCTGAATTATTCCTAAAGTCTTTAGATTAGAAGAGTAAGACTAAAAAGAGGCTCCATTCGTTTGTCATTTTATACACATACAACAATTAACCCATCTTATTGTATCGGAGCAGTGAGCAGCTGTAAGTGCCATGGGACCAATTCCAGTACCTTTTCCTATTGGTCAGGGGGACAGACAGGAGTATTAACCCTAACATGCATGTCTTTTTGGTGGTGGGAGGAAACCCACATGGACATGGAGAGAACATGCAAACTCTGAAGACAAAAGACCTGGGACAAGATTTGAACCCAGGACCTTCTTGCTGTGAGGCAACAGTGCTAACTGCAGTGCCACCATGCCACCAGACAAAAGATCAGGTAACAAACTATAGACAAAATCACAAATTACTTTTATTAGAGTTCCTTAATGTGTTTAAATCAGACTAATTTCATGGCCATAGGCAGATTCAAATGTTACACCTGTATAAACTAGATGATTTCTGTCCACGGGTTTTGTTTTGGCTAGCTACAACTGTAATCTGGGACAATTTAGGTATTTAGGAGAAAGATTGAATTTGGTTCATATTCCTTCATGACAGATGAAAAAGAAAGATATGATAAGCTAATTTCCATAGCGATTTTAAAGAGTTCTAGGCAACTTGGACTGATTTCATGTTTTTAAAACCGAACACAAAAAGAAAGGATACGATGTCTTTGAATTCCAAGTGAGGAAATCTCTTCTTCAGCTGGGCAGCCCGTCGAAGTGAACTTGTACCTATCACACTATAAAAGCCAACCAGGTTGATGTGAATTCAAACTTATCTATGTTTCTTAACAATGTGAGTTAAAGAATAAACTCTAAGGAGAAAAACTGTATTTTCTCTTACACAGTACCTATTTTCTGGAAGCGTGTCCAGAGTCTTTCCCATGTTTTTGGGGTGAAGGACAACTGCATCATGGGGGTCCTCTCTCCTAAAAGCGTTGGGAGGATAAAGTGAAACCATCAAGCGAATCTAGTGAGTTGCTCGTTACTTAAAGTGGTTACACACGGCGGGCTTTTTACAAATGCTTTCTTCAAAAGACTGCAAGAGTACAAAGAAATACTGCTGAGAGCATCTACAGCAGGACACACTGTGAACTTAAACAGAGACAGCATTGTGACTGTGGGGACACTTACTTAAGCACAGCCCCAATGGTGAATCCAGGAGGCAGAGTGGTGGGCAGGTCTTTCAGAGAGTGGACAACAAGATCAACCCTATGGCACACACATATTTTATTTGTGATATTGGAATATACAAGTAACATTGACTTGACAGAGACAAAGACTGATGTGCATATTTCCCATACAGAGATCCTGGTATAATAAAGCCATTCATGAGTGTGCCATGCTTCACAGCTTCAAGTCAGCTACAAAGGTCAGCAGCAGCAGCAGCAGACACATCTACTACCTTGAAAGGCTACAAGGAAATCAAGTGTTTTTCTTTGCTATGTATGTTGTCTGGGGTAAAGGAACTAAAGTCAATGTGAGACTATCCACAAGTAGAATACTAGTAGCTGAAAACAGCAGAATCAAAAGCTTTGTTTATTTGTTATTGGACAAATGTGTTCTCTGCATTCAACCCATCCTATTGTATAGGAGCAGTGAGCAGCTGCAGCACCCAGGGACTAAATCCAGTTTTTTTTCTATTGCCTTGCTCAGGTGTACAGGCAGGAGTATTAACTCTAACATGCATGGTGGGAGGAAAGCAGATCATCCAGAGGAAACCCTCGTAGGCACGGAACATGGAAACTCCATATAGAAAGGACCTGGGATGGGACTCAAACCAAGCACCTTCTTGCTTGGTTTGAGTGCTAACTGCTGCACCACCCTGCCACCCCATATGAGGATGAGGAAGCAAACTCAAGGCTGATTATCACTGTGCTGCATGAAAACAATAGGTTAAAGCCACTTGGATGTAAGCTACAGACCACACATCCTTTCCACTTACTCGTTTCTCTCGAGGGCGTTCTCCAGTTCTTTGGTGAACAAACTCTTCTCTCCAATCTACAGGGACAGCATAATTTCTTAGTAGCATATATAATCTTAAGTACTTAAGAATCAGATCAACATTACTATCCCATATGGGGTTAGTGCTGGACTGGCGCTCCAGCCATATAGAAACAATAAAATCCCGATGGAAAGCAATAGAATACCCAGTAAAACTACAACATAATAATAATAAAAAACTTGATCACGTTGAGACAGAATGAAGTCAAATAACAACAGTAAATCCAAATCAGTAAAATAAAAAAATAAAAATCAGCTAGGACACGGGAAAAGAAAGGATCTTTTGCATCCTCAGACAGCAGAATACAGACTGTTGTAACCGTTATTGGGTAAAATGGATTACAATAATCTGCCCTGGTGTGAATGGTTTGAGCGACTGTAAACTCTCATTGCTACAGAACTCCAGACTGACCACAGAGCTGAAAAGCAGAACTTCGTCTTTAAAGTGGCAGTTACAATTTCTGGTCTTTTGCAGATGTCAGTTAATGGAAACCAGTCCCTTAAAATGTAGTTTTTCTAGTCACTAATATACAAATAGATGTCCATTCAATATAATGTACACACACAGTTTCATGAGGAAAATCACCTTTGATAAAGCTGTGTCGAGGATTTTGTCTCCTGTCGTTGTCATGCCAACTGAAATAAAATGATACAGGGAGATATACTAATATAATTACCTGTCAGTACTGCGTTAGTATTTTGTAAATGTTGTTGTCCTAAAGAAGCATCTTAAACAGACCCCAGATAACACTGAATCATACTCACTTATTTCCAAGTTGACCTCGGGGTACAGATTTTTCAACTTTTCCGCAACACTGTCCGTCTGAATACGAGCCAACTGAGGGGAAATACAAGGAGTTTTTTTTAATTCAAACATCTATATCACAATTAATGTCTGACTGATTGTTGCAAAACCAGTGAGAGAGGTCTGGTTTACGTGTCATGCTTAGTCCCCATGCAGTGGGGGTGAACACATGCAAACTAAAGAGCAGTTATCTAGAGAAGACATTGGTAAGTCAGGGCCGGGTTATCTCTTGCAGGGATTGGCCAGCCACACAGTGCATCAGATAATTGGCATATTACATGTAACTGACTTAACTGACATTAAGTTTTTTTCAACAGTTTTCTCACAGTTCAAATTAGAGCTACATCCATCTCTTGTATACAAAATGCATCAAAGTCATTAGGAAACAGAGTCACACTGTGAAACTAAGAGCTATGCCTTAAGACAAAAAACTGTAAAGTCACTGGATCATTATGAGTGAATAGATAAAATACTGTACCTGGCTCTTGCGGGTCCCAATCCGAATGACCCGACAAACCTTGCCATCACTATCCTGCCAGGAAACAAAGCAAAAGGCATTTTCAGCAAAACATCTCCTGGTTATACTTTTGTCCTGCCTTCCTCAAAATCTTTCCAACCATCTTTACAAAAAACTGAAAAAATGATGTAACCAAATTTTGCCCCCCCCTGCTTATCTCACCCTGATGTACTTGTAAGGTCCTTCCATACTTCTCTATCACCATACCCTGAACTTCTGTACTGTGGAGGCTATTGTCTCCCGTGTGGAGCGGTGACGGCCTACTGTGTCTTGGTGAGAAGCTGCACTGAGGTCATATATTCTTTAGACAGTGAACAGTGGTCTTTTTAACCAGTTATCCCTCCTTCAGGATCTCCACCCTAAGATATCTCTGTTTCCAAAAGATAAGTGTGTCGATTCACCGAGTCCGTTATAAATGGCAGGGAGGTACCGCTAAGATGGCTCTTTAGAATGAGGTGTGGTCTAAAGGCTTTCCAAACTAAACCTTTGGTCTCATCGTAGGATACTGAGAGAATATTGTAGATGTAATTTTGAAATCTGATAATGGATTATAAAACTCTAAATCGATGATGGGAAAATTGTGATCTGAATTTGGCATTTAACCCATTTCATATTTGCATATATTCATAAACCCACCTTATTTGGTCATTGTGTTCCTACATTAAAATTGTTCCTCTGCATTTAAACCCATCCAATGTATAGGAGCAGTGGGCAGCGGTGGTACCCGGGAGCAGTTGGGGGTTGGGTTCAGTATTTTACTCATGGACACTTTGACATGCTTTCTGAGGGAGCAGGAGATTTGAACCAGAAAGCGTCGTATCTATTAGATGACCTACTCTACCTTCTAAGCAATGCTGCCTCCGGTACATGTTACATAGCAATGTTACACATGAATATGCTCCAAACATGAATGTAAAGATATAACATAAATATTCTCTAACATGATAACCTAGTAAATGTATCTAAGATACAGTTCTTGGAAGTGTTATCCTGTTTGCTGTAACATCTAAAAAGAACCTCCAAGTAAGAACTCTCCAGGGCTACAATAGATGAGCCAAGGTCATTGACGTGATAGGTGGGACTTTGGGGGCCTTGAGTCTATGTTCTCTTTTCACTGTGCCAATATCAACACGCAAGGTTAGTGACCTTCACTCCACTTAAATAATAACGAATTGAAATTAAATCAAATGTTGGGATTACCTACCTATACACACGTGATCCCTGCCTGACCCTTGGTGGGACATTCAAATCGCCCTGAACTCGGTAATGAGACTCTTAGTAGCTTAGCTTGTGATGCACAACGGTAAATGGACTCATTTTCATTTACCATTTTTCTATATGACTGTATTTACGCATTTCATCAACAAGATTGTAATACATAATATGAATATACTGTACTCCGTCATATGTGGAATTGTCTGACCTGCACACTCTTACATATGCTGAGAAACATTTAATATGTTTGGAATGACAATGTGATATAAATGCTGAGCTCTACATTAGGTGTGTGTTAGCTTGTTGGTTATTCATTAATAAAGATCCGTGAGTTTATCTGTATATTCTACATCAAGTCCTGGCAGAGAAGACATGTTAGCAGCCATCAAACCCATGTCGCAGGGAATGCGTTAAGACAATCATACATTTGCTTGACAAACCATAGTAGCAAAGCAACACGGCTATCAGTTCAACGAGAGCTTCTTGGAACCTATTTTGAAGTTTGATCTTAGAAAAAAAACTTAATTTTGCTTGATCACGTTAATTTTACAACTGCATGCCTCTCGCAGGAGTTACTACTCCGGACCGCCTTTGGGCTCACTGTCCAACGGTAGAACAGGGAGGGTACGAGAGACGCACCAATGAGCGAATCAGGGCATTGCAAAGAGTGCGCTTAAGAAAATGGTAAGCACCATCCTTAAACCTTAAACCACGAGTGGCGAGATAACAGAACCAGTTCAACCTTCGCTTACCCGAGGACTCGCCTCCTCCGACATTCTGACAACTTTGTATAGTCAGCAGCGTCACTAACACGTTTTCCTCGGTGTTGAACCCATTAACCGGCGACAGTTCCTTGCACTTTAGATGAGCTTCTCACGTAAACTTCCTTGATGAATGAATCTCGGCCATGCTATCCTGACACTCTGATGTAATTGGACCGGCTAGAGGTCATTTCCTTGTTCTGGGTTTTGCTTCCTGCCAGTGGCGTCGCCTCTTCCGGGATAGTGTCAGGCTGAAGATGTCTAATGATAATAATACAACAATAATGTATTGTGGAATAACCTGCGAAGTCGTGAAATGTTGAAAGTAAAAAATTGAATCAAGCGACGTCAAATTTGAGTCTTTATTAATGGTACGTGGATTGTCATGTAGCGGGAGTCATGTAGCAAGCCTTGTTATCTAACATACGGTTTGTGCAAGAAATCCGTTTCATACAGAAATACATGCTAACCGAATTTACATTCAAGTGCATATTGAATTTGGTTAAAAAGGAAGCGTTAAGGAGTATGGATCACGGTTTTGGTTGTCTTGATTGCTTCAGTGCATTGATTTTATTTTGGGAAGTGATTGGGACCATGCTACTTTTCCATACACATAATGTCATTTCTATTACACCTTCTCATTCAGTGAAGTGGATGATATAGGTATGAAAATCATACTTATATCCATAAAGTTTCATATTTATGTTTTTTGTAACAATTTTCATTCACAGCATTATGAAATGAAACTCAGTTGAGTGTCTATAGAGGGGAGGTTGTGGTTAGAGAGGTACGAGGACATCTACTGTCAAATAGCACGTATTACAATGAATGATCAATTTCATGGTTCAGTATTTTTGTTACTGGAACGTATACAAACTCACAGCACTTTGGTAATTGGTAAATGGACTTATTTAGGTAGCTCACAGCTTGGACAAATTTAGGGGGGTACAGTCGATGGAGCAGTTGGTCATGGATGGATGGATGGGTGGATAGAAAAAAATGAAACATTATTATTCTGCTTGATGGAATTCTTTGGCACATCCTGTGCATCAGAATACAAGTTCCAAAAATACAAGTTCACCTTCATACATATAGTATAGTCCAATACTGTGTATAATTATGAACAACTGCTTAAAAGCAACGTTTGCGATATTAACTCAGATGTCACTTTAAGCCACTCCATCTGTCCACTGCACTAGTACTGGATTTTTGCTGATGATGTTTTTGCACCTCAGTGTTTTTATTGTAATAGGTATGGCTTATATTTAACATTCATTGTCTAGACTCGATTTTTTCATTGCTGATATATATTCCTTATCTGTCATTTTTATTCTCTGTATGTATCATCTACACGATTGCAATTTCACTGTGCTTCCATGATCACAATAAAGTTCTTGAATACTAACACGATACTAAGGCTAGTACGAGAACCACAAGCACAAGTGTTGTTTGCTTTAGGTATTTTATATACATTTGATGTCTGTTAGGCATTGGTTTAAGGCTGTCTGGAAGGATCGGTGTACATGGATAAAACTGTACCAGCTGCATGAGTCAAAAGAGGTGACGTGTTCATGCATTTGTGTCACCTAAGGAAGACAAATATAGAGAGCAGCATTCAACCACAGATTCAACCCTGGGGCATTCAAAATGTTTGCACAAGGAATGTGGTGAGGCATGCATCACCAGTACTTACCATCTCAGTTCTTGAGTTGATTCAAACCATAAACTCATTTCAGCTTATGGTTTATCGTGTCAATCATTGTTACTGAGGTCTAACTAAAATCGGACACTGAGATTAAAGTTTGTTACCTTCATTGTCATTGCACGGTGTACCATGGAGTTGTTTTGCCATTCCTATTTGACTGCATCTTCTGCAAAAGAAGGGATTTAGGCCTTTAAGTGTCATATTTGTGCTATGCAGTAACCAGAGGTTAGATTTTATTTCTATCTAAAATGTACATGAGGTGATTGGGTATTGAGTCTGTTACAAAACCATGTTTTGGAAATGGGTCTGTAGATAGAATGGTAAACAGGATCAGTTGTTTTCAAGCACTACGAATATCATATTGACAATAAGGGAAATTAATCATAGAAATTATTTTAGGACCCACAGAATCTTTTACCTTTTCAAGGATATGAATAGATGGCATATCTAGAGGATAGGTTGTTGGCTTGACACATTCGTGCAGTTTAGAAATGAACTCAAATACAGTTGGTAGTATTTACCAAACCTTGGAGCGCATTTGCTGTGTCTATGCAAACAAAACTTGTTTTAGGAAAAGACGGCGATCACACACGAGCAGTCTGTAAAACTGCTGAGATAGATCACATGTTCATTGGAAAATAACCTAATTTAATCACAATCATCATTGTCACTGTCGTCTAAACATCCCCAATGACAGGTAGAATGGGCTGTCTGATAATCAGAAGCTCATGGCTTTGATCCCCTGCTCTTTCATAAAATGTGTTGAAGTGTCCTCGAGCAAGGGACCGAACCTTTAACTGCTCCCTGGGTGCTGTGCAGCTGTTCACCGCTCCTATACAATGGGATGGCTTGAATGTAGAGGACAGATTTCATTGTAGGAATACCATGACCAAAAGAAGTGGCTTTCCTTTCCTTCCTTCCTTCCTTATACACATGCCTACCTCAACTATTCATTGTTGTTGTTTGCATCTATGCATTTTAGTTTTCATTTACTGGGATTAATTGGAGCCTATTGTACATTTAGAAACAAAAAATAGAGTAAAACTGTGAAGTGTTGAGTATCTAGTCAAGTGTAGGTATTGCATCCCTCAAACTCAGTGTG
>OMLC01067868.1:0-10256 GCA_900302585.1 Regalecus glesne | reverse complement strand
CTGTGTCATGGGATAATCCCCTCAATCCATGAATCCTAGACTTTGCTCCTTTTTCTCCGCTGTTTATGCCCATCCTGGTGTGACAGACCATATGGGTCAAAGGGCTGAGTGTTAAGCATACGGTACCATTCCTAACCTGGAGTGTGTGGCGAAGATGAGAAATGGGAGAACAAACTGAAAGGAGGACTGATTTCCAAGACCAGGGAGGGAGCCTAGAACTGGGCTCGCTTACTGAGGTAGCAAGCTAGCGGTTAGCAGTTCCCTCCGACAAAGCATCCGTCGCGTGTGCGTCAGCTCCCAAGAGCGGCGGACTCCATATTGGTATTTTCTTTCAGTTTAGGTCGATGTTGGATGGATCCTCATGAGAGAAAGTTGGGCTCTCCTCAAAGTCCTTGAGGTGGAAATGTGTGAACCTGTAGTGTCCTGGACAGCGTTTTCAAAACAGCGCATCCTGAGGAGTTATATGCTAACTGCCGCCATTAGCTAACTCCAGTGGACATGCAGGCACCTCGCGGTGACCTTCTCTCATAAACACTGCTTAGTCAATGCAGGACCAGGTCTTCTCATCACCTCTCAATGAAAACTAGTCCAAGTATATAAGAAAATGGAGAAGGCAAATAAAAGCTCCACACCACTTCTAACACCCAGCATACGCCAAAGATTAGTTCTCCCAACCGTGACATTCCTCCACCTGATCTAGGAGATACTCCATATCAAGATAATACACTGTAGAGAAATCCAATTAAAGGGTGCCATCCATCAAGCCGGTGCACTCACAGCTATCCCGTTTCTCCCTCGGCTTTGTTGTTTCAGGTTCCCATTCCTCTGTTTACAAAGAGCCCATGATTCTAGTGGGTCCAGAGAACCTCACCCTCACCGTTCACCAAACCGCCATCCTGGAATGCGTCGCCACTGGATACCCCAAACCCATCGTGTCTTGGAGCAGACTCGGTAAGGAGACCACACTGTAAAACCTTCTGTTGCTCCACATTCTCAGCTTCTCAGTAAGGCTTAGTTCGTAATTCCTAGTTAGTGCTTCTGGGGAGGTTGCAGCATTTGACTCTGGCAGAAGGCAGGGTTTGTTCTTCTCCAAATGAAACATCAGACAGGCTGAAAGCAGCACTAAAAAGGGATACTTCACAGGTGAGCACGGCTTCCTGCGTAGCCACAGCCAGCACTCGTGTAATCGGTCCTGAGCGGGGTCACTCTCTACAGCGTTTTAACTGGGTGTTCAACTCGCTGACGTTGATATTCATTTATCGGGGGGACTTGGAGGACATGACCTCTACTACTGCTAACCTGGGACGGTGATTAAGGGGATTGTTTATCAGTGTTTCAGTGTATGAGCTTGTGTGAATGGACATTTGTGAACACACACTAATGGGACCCTGATCCTGTGGCCTGTCTTTAAATCTGGTCTATTTACATTCAAAGTGTTCATTCATACGCTATGTCCCTAAAAAGAGATTATTATTATTATCATCATCATCATCATCATCATTATTATTGGGGGATACAGTAGCTCAGTGGTAGAGTGTAAGCCTCAGGAACTGATGCGGCAAATGCAGTGGGTTCAAACCCACCACGTTTTTCAGGGAGGGCATCTGGCTTTGATCTCCCAAGCTCCATTTTAGGTCCTTGTCCGCCCCCAAACCATGGGGACTTCTCATGACACATCGAACGCACCTTAGTTTTGAATGTGCGTGCATGTGTATGCCTGATGTGCACTATACATGTGGAGCAATTATCTTGCATACACGAGGCAAGTTGATTTTACACCCGCCCTGAGGCCTTAACTCGGTGTTCTTCGGCTGATGAATGCATCCTTCATCCCCTCATGGAGCCGAACCTCCGGAGCAACACAGAAGCCCTGCAAAGTTTGGCAGTAATTGCTATGAGGTGTTAAAACGGATAGGATTTATTCACCCAGCATTTGTTTTCTTGACCATCACTCAAACTCTGCCACTACCAATTTTCCAATCTGATATCTGTTTTCCTTAAGCTATTATCCAATCTCAGTCGCTGTTCAAAATGTAAATTGCTGCCCCTCCTGCCAGCTGGGCATAATCAGATTGAGGATATTGCCTTACACAATGTCGCCAGAATGAAATGCTAACACGATGGGATTTGTGTGTATTAGATTACAGGCAGGGAGGCCGGGATAAGCCGCATAATGATTCTGATAGATTCACATCAGTCACTCCTTAATGCCAGAGTTTGTTTGGTGCTTTTCATTCATCAGCGCCGCAGCCCGCTAGTCTGCTCTCTTTCTGCTCCAACACTAACTGAATTAGTGCTTGACAGAGAGAGACCGATAGAAAGGCAGAGAAGAAAAGGCAAGGTAGGGAAAAAAGGCCTCTATTAAGACAAAGGAGAACTTATGCCTCTCTACAGTCCAGTGAGCTATGAGCCAGTAATTATGGAAAGAGGGTAGGCATGGCGATGGAGCGCCCGTCACCAAGCATGACAGAGGTACCACACGCCCTCCTGGTTGAGCAGAGTAAAATATTTTCCATCTGATTTGGTTGTCACAGTCAATTTGAGAACATCTTCCTCAGAGCATATCAGTGAGAGAGGTCCACCAATACAACGTGCCAAAGATCTGAGAATAGCTATTCTGCACTGTCGCTGAACTCCACAGAGTTTATTCTGGGGAAGGAGGGAAGGATGGGTCGGTGCCAGACGGTGTGGGGCTGGAGCCTCTGCATGCGTCCCCCATTCCCCTGCTTGGCCTTTTAACACATGAAATCTGGGACACACTGTACCAGTACACAGGCTGCAAAAGCCAGTCATGGATAATGATTCAAACACCCATTTGGCCCCGTAGTCAGTGTCAAGACCCAGGATGAAGTCGCACTGGGACGGGGGCGGCGGCACAGAAACAAGCGGCCTTATCATACATGTGCAGCGAGAATAAAGAGGAGGGACGTAAAGCCAAATACCAGTCTTCACTCTGCTGCCAACCATGTGCCAAGCCTCGACTCTGATAGCTGAGGGCAATAAGAGATAAGAAGTTACAGTTACAGTTAGGCCCCCCTTGCTGAGCTCAGGACGTCTCCCTGCAGAAGGCCCACAGAGCAGGGTAGATTACAGGGGTGGAGAGAAGGCGCTGGCTCCCCCAGCGCTGGCTACCAGCTAAAACCGCTGCATCGCAAAGAAGCCTCTTAAAGCCAACATGTTCTCCGAGAGCCTCTTTCAGCTCTACCTCTCTCACATACACACTCACCCGCTGCGGATACCACACGGGGACTAGATACGTCACATAGACACAGTAGAACCACCAGCTCATCCCATGCACCCTCCCTTTGTCTTGGTCAGCTTCGTTCCCATTGTGACGGTGTCACGCTTACGAGAGGTGTCCTGACACAGCTGTGGGAACCATCCCGCGCGTCGGTTTGAACGCCACGTCCTGACACTCTGCCACAGATACAAACAGCGCCGGCTGCTTTAACTCGCATGTACGCGTGTGCGTCAGGCCTGATCAATGATTCATGCTGTGGACTTAAGGCGTTTTCTGATCTCTCGCGCCTTCACTCGCACACTTGCCATCATCTATTGATCAGTGTTATTTGGTGTGCTGTGATTTATTTTCTTGTTTCTTACATCTCTCCATCTCCCTCCCTTGCCTCTCTTTCCTTCTCTGTTTCCCGGGCAGATGGCCGTCCGATCGGTGTGGAAGGTATCCAGGTTCTGGGCACAGGAAACCTGATGATCTCAGATGTGGGTGTGCAGCACTCAGGGGTTTACGTGTGTGCTGCCAACAAGCCTGGGACAAGAGTCCGTAGGACTGCTCAGGGACGTCTGGTGGTCCAAGGTGAGTCTGGCTAGGGGAGTTTGCAGATGGACCAGAAAGGAACTGGAACAGAGTGTGCGAGTCAATAGCTTGTTGACCAGGGCAATGAATATAAATATACAGTTTCTCAGAAGGCCACAGTCTGCCTTAGGTTTACCAGTCATACCAAACTCCACGGAGAAACGGAGATTTGACACAGCCTGGTCTTCAGAATTGCACAGAATACTTGGTGTGAAGCCTGCTGGGGTGGCATAGCTCAGAAGGTAGGGTGGTCGTCTAGAAATTAGAAGACTGGTGGTTCCATCCCCCGTCCTTAAAGAGAGATTGTCAAAGTGCCCTTGAGCAAGACACTCAACCCTTGACCGCTCAATCCCTGAGATGGAACGGCGACCTGTCTAGGGTGTTCCTCCATCTTTCCCCCAATGAGAGCTGGGATAGGTTCTAGCATGGCTCTGCATCCTGGCTTTGGATAACCGGCTGACCATGGCTGACGATGTACTTCACTGCCTGTCAGAGGAGCACATGACGATCATATAAGTATCTAGGAAGGATTGGACAGAGTTGGACAGAGACCATAGGTTTTGACCACTGGGAAGAGATGAGAGGTCTTACGTAGGATGGATGCCCCCACCCGCACACACATGACAACCAACCAGGAAGCGTTCGGCATCTCCTTCACTCACGTATCGACCAGAGGGACCCACAGTTGGCCTCATCTTATAGCATTACTGCTCCATGTCAATACTTCATTTGAACTGCCTGTCAACTGCGAGACAAGCTCCTATCCGTGCAGGGACAAACAAAGACCACGGCTGTTAATTATGTGTCAATTTCTTTGGCTTTATCATTGATCTGGGAAATCTAAGACTGGGCCCGTGATGACACAGGCCTGTGTAAAGGGCCCGTTTCATCACGAGAGCACAGGCTATTTTTCACTAAACAGCCGTGGAGAACTTGCATGGATGGCAGTACAAACGACACGGTAATACAAATTTGGGAGGAGAGAGCACCACAGTGGGGACCCATTCAGAGCCTCAGTGTGGAGTGCTTGTGTGTGTGTGTGTGGTGGTGGTGGGGTGTCATATTTATAAATGGGTGTTCATACAGAAGCTAGATGGATTGTGAAACGCTCATAAGCAGCATTTACAGTCGAACAACAGCTCTGATAGAACGCCTCAGTGAGATGTCCTTTGGAATCTATTTGGAGGGACAGAGAAGAGAAGAGTGGTGGGGAAAGCGAGCGGAGTGAAAAGCGAGAGAGACAAGAAAGACGGTGAAACGAGGGGGGTGGAGTAGGCTAGCGCTGCTTTACGCCCACGTCCTTACAAACACATGCGAGGATCTTTTGACTGGCCATCTAGCACAACCTTAAGTAGGTCAGAAGGACAGACGCAGCAAGCGAGAAAGACCAAGGTAAAAGACAGAGGAACAGGGAAGGAGAAATCAATAAGTGGCTTGGGCGTTCCACTGTTGCTGTTGTTTTAAGCCCATCCTGTGTTTGCCATGGTCATGGACAGCCACGTCCATGACCTCCTTCACTTAGAGTGGAAACAGAAAATATCAGAATCAAAAATTCAACTTCAGATTCAGACCAGCAGCATCAGGGGGCAGCATGGCTCACGAGCTAGGGCAGTCGTCTAGTAATTGAGATTAGAGGCTTGAACCCCAGCCCCTGCAGAAAGAGTGCTGAGGTGTCCTTGAGCAAGACACTGAACCCCTATCTTCTCCCCTAGCACTGAGCAGCAGCTGTGCTCACTGCTCCTACACAACATGCTGGGTTAGATGCAGAGAACAGATTCCAACAGCCTTGGTGATGTGGCGAATTAGACAATTCTATTCATCATCAGATTCTTGTTCTTTAACCCACAAGCCTTGACCGTGACAAGAGGGGGTGTTATGAGGCCTGTTCCAGTGGCACTTCAAGTACAGATCTGCAGTACTTTATAATAATACCACAGTACAAACAAACTTCACCTTGACCACGCTCAGTAGCAATGGAATGTTCAGGAACTCGGATGAACGGCGGCCCTCTCTCCAAGAATACTAAATAACCAGCCTCCCAGTGAGAACTGACCTCGAAATTGCCTTTCGGTGCTTCCGAAAAATTATTTTGAGTTTACTATGGCTGCAAATAATTCATGGTGTCCAATAATAGGTAACTGTCGGGTGGCTGGCACAGCAAAATCACAGGAAATGGTACAATACGAGGGGCAGCATTGCTCAGAGGTAGGCTGGTGGTCTAGTAATCGAAGATTGGTGGCTGGATCCCCAGGCTCTGGAGAAAGCGTGTCAGC
Organism: Regalecus glesne; assembly: GCA_900302585.1. Classification (NCBI taxonomy): domain Eukaryota; kingdom Metazoa; phylum Chordata; class Actinopteri; order Lampriformes; family Regalecidae; genus Regalecus; species Regalecus glesne. The sequence goes on along the minus strand of OMLC01067868.1, from coordinate 4,169 downwards.
GTGTCCTTGAGTAAGACACTGAAGCCATATGTGCTCCCTGAGCGGTTGCACTCACTCCTCCTATACAACACGTTGGGTTAAACACAGAGAACAGACGTTACAAGCCAATAAAGGCCTCTCACCGGTGTATCCACCAACCAGAAAGGGTTTTGTCACTGAACTGAAGAAAATTTCAAACAGTGGCCTGAACGTCCAGGTGATGATGCCGTCTGAGGAGGGTTGCCTGATGGCTGCTGAGACCCTTAACAGGAATAGATCATCATCTCTAGTGGGCTGTAGCTGTTTGCTCAAGGCTCAGGAGGAGATTAGATTACAAATGACCTCCTCTCATTTTCATAGTAAGTACGTCCATGTATTGTTCATGAGAGATTTTTTGGGGGGGATTTTCCTCATCTACATTTCTCAATCTCCCCACCCAGCCCCGGCGGAGTTCGTGCTGCCTCCGCAGTCCATTGCGCGGCCCATCGGCACCACCGCCATCTTCACATGCCAAGCCCAGGGCGAGCCTGTCCCCCAGCTCACCTGGCTGAAGAATGGCCAGATCTTGGAGCCTGGGGGCCACGTCAAACTCAGGAACAACAACAGGTCAGTTGAACACGTGCTGACGTGTACATACCGCTTCACACTGCATGACACCTGCACGTACCATCAGTTGTTCCATGCTGGTCTGCTGAACACACGTCATGTCCGGCAGCCATGTTTTACAGCACGACAGAGTCTCTGCGTGTCTACTGGGCTCACCTGATGGACAGGCAGTACAGTGAGAACTAAGGATACACATTTCTAAAGTCAGAAGTAGCTGAACTTACCCTTTGAATTTTCATCACACACTGTAAAGGATGTAAAATATTTGCTGTGTATTATAAATCAACAAGGCATTCACAGCTTAACTGTCTTTGCAAACATCTGTGGGCAGTTGTAACAATCATCTAAGCAAAAGCACATCTTTCACCCAGTCTGCCCAGAGCTTCCCATCACTGCCATCAGGACTGTAGAGCCGGGCTCAGTACAGACAGATGGCTTTGTGTGACACCAGCAGCAGAAACACACCCAACATGTGTCATGCGTACGCATACGAGCTGGAGGCGCCGTGTTAGATAAGATGCCTCTGTCTGATCACTGGCAACATCAGATGCTCTATTTGTGGATGTGTCTGCTCCCTCTAATGATGCAACAACTCGGAGACACGCGTGCCAAGACATGAGCATCCCTTAACTACGCTTTTGACGGCGAGGGCGGTATCGACTGGTTATTGGCTGCTCTCCCAAGGCAGCATCCCAGAAATACCCAGGACAGCCATTCAGATATAAGCCAAGAAGCCACTACAAGTACCGCACATGAGGACGGCTGTCCATGCCTGCTTTCAGTTGTGTTGCTCGCTGTATTTATGGCAACATGCTCAGCGGCATCACCACCCAAGGACATTATATTACAAAAAGATGTCAGTGGATGATGTTAAAATCATGAACTGTTCAAGCAATGTTAGAACAAATGAGATGATAATGCCCCTTTAATAGGGACAGAGCATCCTAAGCATGTTAGCAACATGTTAGCAAGCATTCCATGTGAGCTCCCAGAGCTTGATACTGACTAATATCATGCAAAGTATGAATGTCGAGTATCTGAGCAAAGAGGCACTTTGACTAAAGAAGCAGTAGATATAACTAAGGTAGCTATAACTAGATTCAACTAACAAACCTGCATCTCCGCAGAGACCTGATACTGCTGGATCGGAGCAGTTGTGAAGATAAGTGGGCAAACTCGTCGGATCATTAAACTTATCGGTACGGACAGTTTAGCAGTCGTTTTGTAGTTTGCTAGACCAGAAAAGCGCCGTGTCAAAATAAGTCCAGTCACCATTTCATAGTTGAGGCCATGGTAGTTCAGTCGTAAGGCGCATGTTTCAGGAACTGACATCCAGATGTAGTGGGTTTGATCCCACCATAGGGTGTCTGGATGGGCATCTGGCATTAATCCCCCAAGCTCTCTCTAGGTCCACGTCCACCCTCACAACACAGGAACTAATCATGACACGTGAAGATAGATCACAGTTCAGTAGTCGTTGACATCCTCATGCAAATCTAGGCCTGTGGACATTGGTCTTCCTTCAGGCCAGGGTCCTGTGATGAACCAAAAGCTTAGACATCATCACGTCAGACCTGTTAAATGCAGCGTGTCTAGATTATAGCTTAGCCATGCTGCAGGGGAGCGGTGAGGGGCTATAGTTTCACAAAATTACAGTTTACATTGCAGGCATGTCATCATCGGGTCTTTTGTGTCGGGCTGTTTTTCCTGTTCCCAGGCATGAGTGCCCGTCACTATCTGCCATACTAATGCATCTGTTGAACTGGCGTCCATGCTAAGCCCTATTCCCCGTCCATAAAGAAAATCTTAATTTGGAGTTAACTCCATTACGACTCGCTGCGCCCGGCATGCTCCATCTGCACTTAACTCCAGAAACCATCCATACATGTTGATGTTGTTCATAAAAGAGAAAGATGAAGTGATAACATTTAATACGCCAAAGAAAAATCAATACTTGCAAGTTAGTGCAGTGAATGAAGCTCATGCCAGGGCAGGGGGGAGCAGAGACCTCCATCGCTCACGTGCACCGCTCCCCCACCGCCACCCCAAGCCCTCCTGAATTAGAGATGATTTAACAAAGGGAGAGGGACCAAGGGGAAGAAACAAATGAGAGTTATGACAAAGATGTAGGAATAGAAGCAATTGAAAGGTGGTGGAGAGAAAAATGATGAGTTGGCAACGGGGACAAATGAGGAGTAGGGGGGAGGGCAAGAAGGAGCGCATTGCCTCGTAATAGCTTCACAGTATTGCTACTCACTGCCATTAGTGTGTGACCATCTATATCGGTCCCATGCATCACAAATCCAGCTCTGTCATTGGCTAAGGAGCCAAGCCTCGGATTGCGCGCCACCATTAGCTAATTAGCCCATAAACCGAGCTAGTTGACCAGGGAATGCAGTCAGCCGTCTGAGGTATGGAGAGGCTCAATGTGCATCCAAACAAGTGTAGAAGCAGGGCGCTGAGCACGCGACACGTGGACAGAAGACATTATAATCTGATTTACTGTTGGTCCTACACATATTCTCACTGAGAATCTGAGCCTTCGCTCTGAGCATGCCCCGACGGCTAAAGAGTAGGAGGACACCATGTGAGAGATTCTATGTAAGGTACGGTTCACCCTGAACCCACGGGCTTCAGCCGTTTATCCCTGTCTCCGTGGACGGGAGCACCTCCGTTCTCGTGAGCTGAAGGTATTACTGGACGGATTGAGGATGTTATGCTACCGGACACATTCTTCTTTACGCACTTGCAACAAGGGTAATGACATGCAAATGAAATTCAGCTGCTCTGGGTAGCACAATGACTCTATTCTTACATATAGGCACACTCAATCTGATGGAGGAGGCTTAACAAAACGTACCACAGAGCGAGCGGGGAGATTTCAATTATCGTGTGTGTTTATGTGTGTGCACGTGTCGCACTGCACATGTATTTATCTGCTTGTGTGTGTGTGTGTGTGTGTGTGTGCGTGCATGTGTGCACTGAGGAGAGGCTTGGGAGGCAGACGGAGGCAGCGCCCTCTCCCCCTCAGCCATCTCTTATGATGTTGACCTTCAAGAGCAGATCGGACAAGAACAGCGAGGGGAATCGATTGCACGTTTCACTCACACACAGCCATGCACACACATTAATCACAGAGCAAACAGAGCCCCATGCACACTGTGAGCACACACAAAGAAGGAGAAGAAGAAGAAGAGGCCTTCTGGTGGACGCCAACTCTCATTTGTGCACGCACATAATCACACATGCAAATGCACACACGTGGTGCCCTTTACACTCGAGCTGCACGCGCGCTGCCGCGCACCACAAACACAGATGATGGATGTGAAAACCATGTGAGCTGGGATAGTGTCTGACCAAGTCCAGAATGGTTGCTAATGTAAGCGCCAGTGTGCGGCTCAAGGTGTAGCTGTACGCTTGGCTCGATCTCCTGTGCAGGCTCTGGCACGTCGCCACAGATGTGGGAGCCCCCAGCCCAGCTGGACTCGGCCCGGTGGAAATCAGATTTAGAGTGAAAAGAGGGGCTGAACTTGACCCAGTTAGAGATTATTGGCTTTTATGTAGCTGTGTGTGTGAGAAAAATA
>OMLC01067867.1:0-11301 GCA_900302585.1 Regalecus glesne | reverse complement strand
CCCCCCCCGGTACTAGCGAGCCACAGCGACCCTGTCCAATTCTTCATGGCTTAATCCCTCCCATAGGACAATTTACCATGATGTAACTATGTGTTTTAGCTGAGATTACCTGTCCCAGGTTGGTGTGTTCTAGCAGAAGATGTCTGGTAGCCTCAAGTGACATCTGGTGGCTAAAAGTGTCAGGTGTTGGCTTTGCTCTAGTGGAGATCATTTGGTTGTTCTTGTCTTCTTTTATTCCTTTTTGTCAAGGAGATTTGTGTCTCTTGTAAAGTAATGTACTTGTTATGTAAAGTTAAACTTCTGCAACACTCATTATATCTTATAAACTCCTTCCCCCTCTCCTCTATCTCCCACCAGGTTTCACCACACTGACCTACCTGCGTGTCCATGCCCAGAAGCACCATGGTCAGGAGTGGAAGGATGGCTCAGGGGGCTTTGGCGCTACAGCCTCCGGTGGTGTGCTCGTGTGCCATCTGTGCGGCGTCCACTGCAAGACGCCCACCCAGCTCCAAGGCCACATGGGCACCCACAGCAGCAACCAGGGTGCCCCTTGCCCCATCACCTCCAGCGGAGGAGCCAGCAGCTCGGTCTCTTTGAGCAGCATGGTGACAGCACCCACTGTCTACGTGGCAGGGAACACGGTGGTTGACCTACTCGTCACGGACTGCTCAAGCATCGCCGCTCCACAGACCCACAGCTAGCGCAGTGAACCCAGCATTATGCCCTCAGTGCTCTGACAGTGGGAGGAGGTGAGGGACAGAGAGGAGGGAAGGTATTCTAATCGCTATTCACTCATCTCCCCACCAGGGGTAAGGAAAGGAATCTGAGGTAAGGGGAGGGCAGTAGGCATGGGGAGAGAGAGAAAAAGAGAGATTACTTTGCTCGACTATACTCGTACCGACAATAACAAACTTGGATGTGACGCCCTGATGTTCTAGACATTTGACCCTGCTTGAAAAACTGATCCAACGGTGGTACAGGGAGATACCCCCTTAACCTTTATTTACTTTACAAGTTCATTTAGTTTAGAATTATGATCAGGATGAAAAAAAAAAAATCACAGCAAGAGAGAAGTGACTCGCTCTCCCTCTTCCCCTCAGCTATGGCTTCTATCTACAGGTGCAACCAGGTACTGTGTATCTCTCACCAGCTCTCATCTCACCTCCATGTTCCTGCTCACTCTCACTGGGAATCTGGAAGGCGCACGTTAAGAACTAGTGGGAAAGGGGGAAAACAATAAAAGTTAGAAATGTAAAATGTCAAAATGGCACCCGAGGAATGAGAGTTAGAAGAAGAGCATGTAGTTCGGAACTGCTCTGTTGTTTTAGCCTGCTAGCGTCTGTTTGAGTTTGCTAAGCTACCTTATCAAGTCTCGAGGCGACTTGTCTGTAACGGGGACGTTGTGTTTGTAATAACCAGTTGTGGGATGTACTTGTTGATTTGTTTGCAAAAGGTACAGAGAGGCAAATAGTAGTTAATGTTCAGGACTGTCATGCACCTTAAAAATTTTTATGTTTTATAAAGCTCGGGTCAAAATAGGGTTCAGGGTTTTGGGGCGTCTCGGGTTTTAAGGCCTCGATTTAAACAAAGGTTTCAAGATTCATCACTGCTTTTAATTTCAGCTTCACTTTTTGACTCGGGAACTCTTCATACGCCCGAAATACCACCTTCTGCATGGACAGACGGTGAGCAAAGTCATGCTTATCCAAATGGAGAACATTTGGCCAGTCCTGTTTGTCAGCATAGCCGGATGTAAACCACAACATTTAAGAAATATTCAAATGAACGCGATTATCGGCCATTTATTTGATTGTAGTTGTCATCACCGTAGTCTTTTGGTTTTCCTCGTCCCGTAAGTGAACCCCCACACCTTAGGATTTCGTTTCGTAACACAATGTATAGCACTCAGCGTTGTGAACGCACCCCATATTGTCACTTCCCTTGAGTCGTGGTGAGGAACGGTAACTTCGTCCCCTGGATGTTCTCTCTTTGGTTGTTTTTTGAGTTGTATTGTGTTTAAGGTGTGATGTTTAAAGGGGGGAGGGGGCTTCTGAAGTCAAAGGTTACATAGACAAAAATTGATCTGGATGCTCCTAGGATTGCTGTTGACGAATCCTGGTTTTCTACTGGAGTTCTTCATTTTCAACCAGTTAAGTTTTTTTTTTTTCCCAAACTGTAGAAATCTTTTCCTTTCTTTCCTTTTGGAGATTTGTTTTATTTCTTTCCCTGTTGAGAAATGTAGTGATTTATTCAAGGTAATTCTAGTTTTCTTTGAAGAAAATAATACCTCTACTCTAGGATCCTGTACAGCTCTTGTGATACATCTTAATGCCTTATCGTACTCAACTGCATTTTAATTCTTCTATTCTGAAATATTTGAAATCTTAGTCATGGATTCATCAAGATATTAATGGGATGTATTTATATTTATATTTTTATATTTCTCAACAGTATGCATGTCTATAAACAGTCATTAGAGCAAAAAAAATCAATGATGCTTACCAGTCATAAATATTATGTTATTATTTTGTAGATGATGTAGAGATCATGTTATTATTTTGTAATTTTGGCAATTAAAATGAGTAAAGAAGGAGGGTATGGTGATCCTTTATTCCTCATTCATAGAATGTGATTACGCTGGGGCCATGGTAGCTCAGTGGCAAAGCGTGCACTTCGGGAAGTGACAAGCCAGATGTTGCAGGTTCGATCCCACCACAGGGTGTCAGGAAGGATATCTGCCTATAGTCTCCCAAGTTCCATCTAAGTCCATGCCCACCCACACAACGTGGGTACTAACCGTAACACGTGGAAATGGACCTCACTGACCTAACAGCAAATTTCAATTTTACACAAACCACGTTGTAGTCAGACCCACTTTTTAAACTATTAGTGGTTCCTCTTCTTTTGGCTTGTTCTTTGTTTCTGTGTGAGGTTGCCATAGCGAATTTCACAGCTTCCATTGGTCCTCTGATAGGGCACAGCAGCAATGGCGGCCATTGTTAACCCATCTTTAACTTAGCCTACATGGTGACTTGACCTACGGCCTGTGGCCCTGTGTCTGTATTTAAGGTTTGTTTTCCTGTCAATGGTCCCATAGGGAATGCACAGGATGTCCCCCTGTCCCTAAAGTTCAGGGAAGGATGCGTGGTCCTTAACCAGGGAACCACTCCTCTGTTTCATCTCCTTTGACGGGATATCCAAAGTCATTCATAATGTCGATATTTGTCCATCAGCTATTGAGGGAAATTTCCAAGCAATGGCGTTGGGAAAATGTTTGCTGGAACTCAGTTCTTCAGAATTCCTGCTTGAGTGACGGGTGACTCCAGAGGGGGGTCAAAATGTTGATCCTGGTGGTGCGAGGATCACGGCCTGGCCAGACAGGACCAGTCGGACCAGGTGACATTTGTATAGACCTTTGTGTGTGAGAGAGGGAGATAATGCGGTGAAATGGGTTTAGCTTGAAGGGAACCAGCTGCAAACTTGACCTCTGTTGGATAACCAGGTTAAGTCCTGCCTCTCTCAGCACGGTGACTAATCTGTGCATCCGTAGTGGGGACGATCCTGATATTTTACCGTCCCTTCAGAAGCATCTAGTTGGCTCAAGAGGAAACGACATTCGACCCACTTCGCACATCTGTTGGTCTGGTATTCAAATAAACATCTTCATTTGTGTTACTTTGTGGAGAGACGCGGAACGCCAGATGCTCCCCGGGGTTCAGACCACAGGATGGAGCCGGTGTTGGAATTTCATCCGGCAACTTGAATGACACCCCCTGGTGAATTCAGCTGTGGGTTGGAAAAACTATAATGCCTTTTTAACATGCACCCGATGCACCGGTGTCACAACAGGCGAAATACTTGACAACATGCGGCCTGTTTAGGGACCGAGGTGTGAAACACCACAGAACTGTTATAATCATGATCGTTTTTACATCTGTAGCTACAACTATGTACATTTCCGATGTGAGGTGAAGGTAAACCTTACATCCATCCACCATCGACCACTTGGCTGAAGTCGGGTCCCAGGGTCGTACTGGAGCCTATCCCAGCGCTCATTGGCCAAAAGGCAGGGAGGCATCCTAGACAGGTGGCCATTCCATCGCAGGGGTTCAGCAGTTAGGGGTTCAGTGTCTTGCTCAAGGACACTTCAACATGCTTTCTGCAGGGGGTGGGAATCGAACCACCAATTTCCCCATTACTAGATGACCACCCAACCTCCTTAGCTATGCAATGGAAAATGACCTGTTGCAAAGAGCGGGGTTTCTTCCTGAGTGTCTGGACTTTGAGTGTCTGGGCTCAATTTAGGAAGAAGAATAAGCTCTATTGATTGTTAACTCTACATGTATAGAAGAAAAAGTATTCTCTGAAATTAACCCATCCTGTTGTATAGCCACACTGAGGGGGGTCATGGTAGAGCACTGAGAAAACTGTCAGAGAGGCATTGGACAGCAATGAGATAAAGTAGAGTCTAACACTGATTTAAATCAGAGTCCAGTATAGTATAGCCTAGAATAACTAGTACATCGTATACAAGAACAAGTCTATTTTCATCTTTTACATTTACCGATCAAGTGATATAGTAAATGGTAAACGGACTTGTTCCGATACAGCAGTGTAGCATTGGTGTCACTTTATACTTGTGCAGTAATACCCGTCGTATGATTACATATATGACCTATATATGATTACAGAGGCAGATTAGTTCTGCTCAGTATTCAGGCTGCTGAACATTCAAGCTGTGCATTGGTTGCCTGGAGCCTGTATGTGAGTACACACTGATTTACATCTGTATCCCTCATCAGGGTGTTGGGTAACTCACAGGGCTGACATGAGAGTGGAGACGTCCTCCTGTTATTTTGGAGTCATGTCCAGATGATCTGACTCAGATCATTTCTGATATCTGATCAGTTTAACCGCAGCTTGTTCCATGCACGGACGAGGAAACAAGGAGGAAAAGTTGCTGTCAAATCCAACATTTCACTGAGTGACAGTAACTCCTGATGGATGTGGCCGATCTGTGAACTCTGACCCCTTTACATGTGCCCCACATATAGGAGTGATCCTACACCCCTTTCTAAAACAGACTGCCTGCTTTCTGACTTACATAAGCCACGAGTGTCCTAAAATACTTCTCACCGATAGGATAGATAACAGAGTTTTATAGGACAGGATCACACACTTGACAGCTGTGAAAGCAGTGCTCTTGACCAGCAGGCTGCCATTGGGTTTATGTGTTTTCTATCCACATGACATATCGATGCTCTTGATAACACGTCGTGTGATCAGTCGGGGGTGCAAATCCCTTGACATGAGCCACCAAACAGAACTGCAGGAGGCGGCTGGCAGGCGGCAGTAGAGGCAAGCAGCGTGTGGGTGCCTGGAGACAGATGACCTAGGTTTCAGCAGAGGAGCGACCGTCGACATCTGGATTACATTAGTCCTCTCTGCTCAGCTAACAGTCCGTGTGCAGGGGGACTCGCAGTTGTGTTAATCACTCAAGTTAGTATCACCGAGTGACACGAAGAAAGACGGCTCACCATCATTATCATCCATGCTGGCTGCCAATTGCCGTAGCACAGACCGCGATCGTACCACCTCTGCATGCTAGCATTAGCATTAGCTCGCTGCTGCTCCGCCTCAGACGACCCGGCTACGCAAAACATGCGGATCATCGAGGCGGAGACCCCCGGGACTTCTCCAACGTTAGTCGTTCTCTGCGGGACCCGACTCTCCACCGGCCGTTGACTGGACTCCGCTGAATCTCAAGGTATGTGCCGCCTGCGTGTCTCCCGTTTTCTCGTGTGGTGTGAACCCTGAAGGCAAGCCGGTCAGCTAGCCTAGCCGTCTCCTGCTAACCGCGACAGGTTAGCGGCTAGCTAACGTCATCTCGCTGTTATTATGGGTCAGCTAATCTCAGCTAAAGCCACGTTATCGATTACTTATTGTTACCTTGCCGATAGGTATGTACTAGAGGTTGTTGGGACGTGTTGTTCCAAGTACCGCGGTACCCAAAGCGAAACTACACACACGTTCGCCTCTTAGCTAAGGTCGTGTGCGTTATTGTTAGCATGTGTCACTACAGGGCAATTAACGTGTCTAAAGGGGCGGTTAATGTACTAATATTACAACCAAGTATCCCACCACAACAATCCGATAGGATGCTGGGGTTTTTAGATTAAACATGGAACATGGCAGCTAAATCAACGGCGGGACATTTAATGTTAGCTGCATGTGAGCTGGCTAACTTGTGTTTACATCATTGTCTGCCAGTAAGTCAATGTGTCTGGTAGGTTAGTGAGTAGACTAAATGCCGGTTCTTACCACGTTGGATAAGTATTTTACCCGGCCTTACTTCATGATGAAGCGAAGGCTATCGCCTCGGGTTAACAGTATGTAGGAAATGTATGTTATATAAACCACGTTACTATAAGCATAGTTACCACTGATGTTAGCATATTCCCGTTTGCAAGAAGGGTTGCTAAATAGTTGGTATTATTCCAAACGTTTGACAGGTCAGTGGGTTAATAACAGTTTTTCTATCAGTGACCATTAAGAGTGCTGTCAGCAATCCGCACCTGTATCGGTGTCCATAACATTTATGTTAGCGCAATGCGCATTTTACCAACTTACTAGTGAGTCAGCTAGCCCGGTTCATGCAACCCGCACCACTGTGCTGGGAACGAAGAGATGGGTTGAAGGAAGATATGCTGGGGTTTTCAATCAGTTTCTATGGCTGCAGCAGCATGCTGCACAAAGCGCCTTTCATCTGACAGAATTAGTCTCATCCATAACACTCAGCACCACTATTCACATGCACAGTCCGTCACCACATTTGCTACTTCAATAAATGCCATGTTCTGCACTGTGCCAGGGCAGTTTCAGTTCTTAGATCCCTTTAAGTGTCACGATTAGTCCCCACGTTGTGGGGGTGGATGTGGACATAGATGGAGGGTGGGGGATTAAGGCCAGATGCCATTCCTGTTGCCCTCACAGTGGGTATAAAACCCACTGCATCTTGCTCTTCAGTTCCTAAAGCGTGCATTTTCTATCCCCGAGCTATTGCAACCCATCAGAAAGGTTGGTTTTATGTGTCACGATTAGTCCCCACATTTAAGGGGGTGAACATGGATTTAGATGGAGTTTGGGGGATTAGGGCCAGATGCCCTTCCTGATGCATCATGGGGAGCTCTGACCCACATCATCTGGCTCATCAGTTCCTGAAGTGGGTGCTCTACCATTGAGCTACCACAGCCAACTTGGTTGTGGATGTTGGAAGACTTTCTGTACATTATTGACTCAGATTACATCTTTCATTGTGTATGAAGCATTTCAGCTCTTACATTTGTAAGGCTCAAATGTGTGTTATATCAGAAAGTTTATTTTATTTATATTTTTTCAGAGAGAGCTGGAGAAAAGCAACAGATCTCAAAGACCAGATTGCCTGCCAGACTTTTGCCACTAAGACTGATTGCCGGTGACCATGCTGAGCATCCTGGCAGCTGGGTCTGTGTTCTTTCCGGGCCTTTTCCTACTTTCCAAACAATGCCTAAAGTACATTCCAGCCCTGCGCTGGAGTGAAGGGGATGCAGTCATTGTATCTGCCAGGTAAGGAATTCTTCTGTCAAGGGCACCACTCTGTCACCTCTTTCCCTGGTGTGTGACAATCCAAATGATATCTTCACACTCATTCATATCTTCACTGGGAGCTCTCATCTCTCCACAGATTGGTTTCTTCTGTCCAGGCCATCATGGCCTCCTCAGCTGGTTACATCATTGCTTCCTCCTGTGATGACATCATTGAGGACCAGTAAGTCTAGAAATACTTCACATCAGAATATGGATTTGTGATTATTTTTTGTTTCCTAAGCAATTTCACAAAGGTTTATTTTGGCTGAGAATCTTCTATATTAAAATGTCTTTGAACAAGTAATAGAAATCCCACGAACTCGGTTATGAAGCTGGCCTAGAACTTTGACCCCCTTGCGTAGTAAGAAAAGGCAGGCTTCTCCTCATGAGATCAATAAATTATGAAGAAGAAAGCTAAGTTTAGGCTTTAATCACTTGAAGTTTTGAAGTCCAGCAGTCATTTTTGCAGTAAAGCAGCTGATATTTCTTGGGCTCTTTTCACCAAGATCAAATTGTTTTGAATTTAATCATTCTAAATGTTTAAGGCAAGTACATTTCATCTTTATTAGCAGTAAAAACCTCTTTTTTGTCTATTTGCATTGGTGTTGGTGCATAGTTTAAGACCAAGAGATATGATGGTGTTGACCGAATCCCTGGATCATCTCTCCGCAGACATTGGCTGACCAGCGCCTACATCCTCTTTGCTGTTCCCTACTTTGTGTACGACATCTACGCTATGTTCATGTGCTATTGGTACAAACTGCAGGTCAAAGGTCACGAGGAGGCCTCAGCAGCACCCCAGCACATGGGCTCAGTGCTCACCAGCTACCTGCGCCGCGAGTTCCTCATGGTGCTACACCATGTTGTCATGGTCACCGTCTGCTTCCCTGTTTCTGTGGTAACTGTCGTTCACAGACTGATCAGGGTGGGGAAAGGGTCAATGTTTAAATCAATTTTCATGTGCTCAATCAATAATCAATTCCTGCTATCATTTTTCATTGATCCAATTTCGACACTTGGAATGAAAGATCAAAAGGAAATTCTAGAATTTAGAAAAATACATTAAATTGGTTAAATTCTCCATATTTTGCCTAATGAGCGCTGAGATAGGCTCCAAAATCAGTCCGTGACCTAACTTTGGACAAGCGGATGATAACAGGTGGAATTTCATTTAGATATAAATTAAAAGAAACCGTACACGTCAGGACTGTGGCATCAACACAACACTAATCGTTTACACTGAGGAGCACACCTTCAACCAAACGGAAGAGTCATCACTGAAAATGGCTTATTTAATGTTGGTTGAGCACAAAAGCTACTGATTTTGTACTGATGGTATTGAAGCATAACATTGCAAGTTAAATGGTTTTGTAAAATAAAATCTATTGGAGTCTAGGTCTCATAACCATGATATTCTCTCTCTCTCTCTTGTTCGCTCTCCCTCCATCCCCCTAGTTCTGGAGGCAGGGAAAGGGAGATTACTTCCAGGGCATCATGTTCATGGCTGAGCTCAGCACTCCATCCGTCTGCCTGGGAAAAATCCTCATCCAGGTGCGTTTGACAAGCTTGTATTGCTATCGGTATGCCCTTGGTGTCTTTCTTTTTACTACACAAAGGTGGTGCTTGTGGTTATTCCCAGCATGCAACTCAACTGGTGTTGGCTTCGTCTCTTACATTTCATATGGGGAGTTCTATCTGATCCCTCACTAACTCTTTGTTAATGGAATTTCTTGTATCTCAATGAGCTGTGTAGTGGCTGTGTTTCTAATATCCATTTTCCCCCAAGGCAGTTTAAGGTTTGCAGTTTGTAGGTTTGTAGTCTGTGCCTAATCTCAAACCATTTCTTAAGAGTTTTGACAACCAAAGAACTGGTTCCCAGGCAGAAAAACTGGTTCAGGGTAGCACCAACTCTTTGCTGGGCTAGAAGAAGGAACCACATATCGGGCGCGGGTTGGCATTTTGTAACCAACAAGACCAATAGGGGATCCATTAGTCAGCAACAATCAGTTCTGGCAAATAATGCGTGCACCCCTTAACACTCGGTAATGACACCTCAATTCCTAGTTTGATTGGAATCAAAAGGTTTTATCTGCACATACTGTATTTTTAAAGTATGACATGTCGTGATTAGTCCCTATGTTTTGGGACTGGACAGGGACTTAGATTGACTTTGGGGGATTAAAGCTGGATACTCATCCTAAGTCTCTGTACTGGGTTCGAACCTGTAGCCTCTGGCTCGTCAGTTCCCGAAGCAAATGCTCCACCACTGAGCTACCATGGCCCCCTTTTTTAGTATAACTGTGTTATCCTATGCTTAAAAACACATCCATAACAAGCAATCAAGAGTTCAATTTAACAAATATTGAGGTCAATTGAAGGAAATTTTGCAAATTTCAGACCAGTCGCCCCACAGGAGAATTAAGCAGATAATCACAGGTTTCATTCATTTTTATCATGGTCATTTGTGTGGCGTTTTATTTTTTTTCAAACAAACCATCCATCAATAGAGAAATGAAAGTCCATTGTCCACAAGACCAGTGTCTTGAGAGAGCTCCAGTCAGTCCACCGCGTGATCTGTGAGGGTGACTGAAGTGCTTGTCACCAAGTCACAGCGGGGTCTGTGTGTGTGTGACTAGCCGGTTGGTCGCCAGTTTGCGGAGCTTCTCTAATGTGAAAACATTGGAGCAAATTTTCGATAGGCCACAAATTGCTGTAAACTCCCACTATTCCAGATCTACAGAGTTGGTTTCTCTACTTTAAAACTTCTCAGATATTATTTTAATGATGAGATATTATGGGAAAAAATTCTGAATCTACACAGTTTTGACTCCTCGCCTCTTCTTGTTGGGAAAGCGGAGACATTTACAGACTTACACAGTGAGGTGGTGACATGACTCAACAGCTCGGGCCTGTGGACGAGTTGACCCAAATGCAAACCATCACAAGCACACGCCCAGAGCTAGAACCAGGCTCACATTAGTGGAAAAGGAGCATGAGTGACGGTTGTTACTGGAGCTTTCTCTGCCCCACGCTACCTCCAATCAGAGGGCCCCCGCAGCTGTTGGCTCTGAATTTAGCCTCTAGTATTTAGTCTGGCTTTAACAGCAGATACAATATCCACCTCTCTCACAAACGCTATCACCTCCTCAGCCTCTGTTACACCACACTCCCCCTTCCTGACCACCCTGCCCGTGTCTGTCTGATAAAAAGCCCCCACAGTGCTGTGAGATGAGTGAATGAAAGTAAACTATGAGAGGATTGAAAAACATCTTCCCTGTTATCTCTCTGAGGCAGGCAGGCAGGCTATCTCACACACACACACACACACACACACACACACACAGACACACATATCTATTCAGCTGCTGGAAATGAATATGTAAAAAGAAAAAAAGTGATAGCTCCTCTGACTCCTGGTCTCCAATACCCCCCCCACACACACACACACACTGTCCAGCTCCATTGAGCCACTAGTTCAGATGAAGTGCTGTATTAACTCCTTCTGCTTTACTACCTGCTTTCTCCTCTTCTCTCCAACTCTCCTCCTGTTTCCTCTCTCAGTACAAACAGCAACACACTCTCCTGCACAAAGTGAACGGGGCTCTAATGCTGATCACTTTTTTCATCTGCCGAGTACTACTTTTCCCCTATCTCTACTACGTCTATGGCAGGTAT
>OMLC01067865.1:0-10286 GCA_900302585.1 Regalecus glesne | reverse complement strand
CCTGGACATCAAAGCTATGAGGCCGTTTTGAAAGCTGAGGATACACAGGGGGACCACGTACTCACCATGGGAAGTGGTTGATTCGCACATTGTTTTTATAAATGACAATTCCAGCAGACATGACACCAATATGGATTTCTGTGCTGCTCTGATCCTGCAGGAGCAGAGAATAAAGTTTAGATCACGTAATGAAAATGAGGGCCAAAAGTAATTCCATTGTTTATTAATCCACTGCATTGTAAAACACATTTCTTAATACATAGATGCTTTTGAGGTTGTTCATCAACAAAATTTTCCTGGATTGGAAATAATACACATATTGTGTTGCCTATCTAGTCTTTTGTTCTACTTCTATGTTGCTCCCAGCTAACCTGCTACCATCACAAATATCCACATAAAATATTGGGGAGTACACTCAAATGTGGACGGCTAATAATTCTTCTTTGTACATGGAAGAAATCCGAAAGATACACCAAATCTAAACAGGCCAAGGAAGATGTCTCATGCATCAGTCAGATAGATCTCACTGTTGTGGTGATGCACAAGGATTAGTGCTGAAAATACGAGTCAATCAATCACTTAGTCAGTCGGCAGAGGATGAATCGATTATAATTTTGGTAAAGTATAAATGCAAATTAATTACTGTTTAACACTTAAATACCTTGATTCACTTGCCTCTCAAATTAATATCTTTCTTCAAACAATGAAGAATTCAACTCTTGTCGGTGTCTGATCAGACTTAAGAGTTGCAACACGTTACTTTGGGCTCTGGGACCTCGTTTTACTTCTTTTTTTAATCCCCTTTTTTCCCCACCCGAATTTCCCGAGTTGCCTACTGCTGGGTCAGTCGCTTTGATACCCCTCTAGAACATCGATAGGAAGGAGGAAACTGTAGCATGTGAGTCCTCCAAGTCATGTGACGACTAGCCCTCACTATCTCGCACATCGTGGTCTCATGGGGAAAGCACAGTGCTTTGCCATCAGAAGAGAACGAAGCAGAGTACTTTCCATCCACTTAACCGCGAGTGCCCGGACGACCCAGAGGGGGACACTAGCGAACCCAGAGTACTTTATCCAACCTAAACTCTATACCCATGTGAGGCTTAGCCAATTATCCCCCACTAACTTTGGACCTCGGGCCGTGGTTGGTAACGGGACAGCTGGGATTCAAACACTCAACTGCATGACGCAGAGATGCACTGAACATAGATACGCGCCTTAACCCCCTACCCCACCGGAGGCCTGGGCTCTGGGAATTTGTGATGGGCATTTGACATCCTTTCTGATATTTTATGGACGAAATAGTTAATTGGGAAAATAACTAGTAGATGAATTATTCATGAAATTAATCATTAGCTGTAGCCCTGATTAGAATTGAGCTTGTTGGCCCCTTTTTATGACTTGGCCCAGAGAGGACCTACCCTGGCATAGTGAAGATCCACTCCATACAGATCCAGAGTCCGCGCTGTGTTGAGATAGAGCAACTCTGACTGGTCTGGGGAGAGTCCGCTAAATGATAAAGAGAAAGATGAGGTGGAGGAGGAAGACAATATGATGGGTTGGGGGAAGACAAGTGTTGAAGGAGGAAGAAGAATAAGAATTATACATCCCAAGGGGCCTGTTGGAGAAGGAGAGAGCAACAGACGAGATGCTTTCTTGCTCCAACTACCCCTAGTGGTACTCCGATAACCAGTTGTTATGTTTTGACACACACAGGTCAAAGTTGTTTTCTGTTTGAGCATTTGTGCACATACTAGTCAGATACATACATATGTGTGCACTTGACAGAAACGACAGACCAGAGCATGCCTGGTGCTTACATGTGCTGTTGGTGGTGTTTGACCACTTCCTTCTCAAAGCCCTGTGGAGTGTTGGGGATGAAGCAGTAGTCAGACAGGTAGCCGAGCAAGTTCTCCAAGCTGCTGTTGTTCCCCAGTTCAGCTGCAACACACAAAGTACACTTGTAAAAGGTTTGTATGCTCGCGTGTCATTGTGCATGTGTGCAGGCATACTGGTCGGTGTTGTCTGGTCTAATTTGAGCGTTAGACACAGTAGGTGCAAAGTTCAGGCTAAGGGTAAGAGGGGTTGGAGCCATAACCATTACCTTAACTTGGGGTTAAGGTAAAGGTTATGGCTAGACCACCATGAGTGAGAGTGAGGTTTAAGGTCAGATTTACAGATTAAAGAAAGAATGCGTGAATGAGAGATGTCTCAAAGATGCAGTACGCATGCGTGCGTGTGTGTGTGTCTGTGTCAAATTCAAGTGCTCTGAGGCACTCTTCAGTACAGGGTAACAGTAGGCACATTATTCTGCCATTGATAGGTTATTATTTGAGCATAAAGAGACCAGTGGGACTCTCGGCAGCTTGGTTAGGTCAAAACATATGACCTCTCTACATGTAGGAATATGCAAAGTACCATGAGCCATCTGGAGATAAACAGTGGTGGACAGAAAGACTTGTAGCTGTGACGTTTCAAATGCTTAAGATGCAAATGAAGGCAGACTGCCAAATATTTAAAAAAAACAAATCAATGTGGAAGAAGTTTTGAATGCCACTAAAGACACCCGTTAAGTGGAAGGCAATGAAAAACCAATAATTTCATAGTGGCCCAGTGGCTACGGTTGCCCGACTATTGCCTCACAGCAAGAAGGTCCTGGGTTTGAATCCCAGGTCATCCCCAATTCTTTCTGTGTAGAATCGTCATGTCCTCCCCATGTTTGCATGGGTTTCCTCCCACCATCAAAGAACTATGTATGCTAGGTTAATCCTCTTCTGTGTGCCTCTGAGCAAGGCATGGCAATAAGAAATGGAATTGGTCCCTGGTTGCTGCATGGGTGCCCAGTGCTCCTAGCTACAGTACGTGTTGGAATGGGGTCAAATGCAGAGGATGAGATAAGTAAATCTCAACAAGGTGAAGAAAAAAACTAAAACATCAGTATTGAAAGAAAACCGTGTGTGTGCCATTTCAATAAGGCTAGACCAGGAGTAACATTACAAAATGGGAAGAGTCAAATGGTGGGCAAGCAAGCACAACTCTGAGAAAAAGGGACTTCAAGTACAAACCCAAAATCCATGTAATCACTTTGCTGCAGTGTGTAGTCTATTTAACCCATATGTGACAGCTGACTGTAAGACCCCCATGAGCCCTCATTGTAATTGTACCACATGCGGTGCTGCCAGACAGAAACAGTGTTGTTTTGTGGTCTGTGTCATTCCTGCCTCCTATTAACAGAGAGGTATTGGGGTCAATCTATAAACAAAAGGGCCACAGCTGGGCTGATGCAATGGCGAGATATATTGTGGAGTCTGTAGAACGGAGAGCAAAATGTGTATAGACATAAAGATAGACTGTAGGAGACAGAAAGGGCATAGAAAGACAGTGAAAGGAGAAGAGCAGGAGACAGTTACAGAGCCAGCATGAGACCAATAGGGAGAAAGAGGATGAAAGAGGAAAAATATATAAAACTGAGCTACAATGAATCTCTCTAATTAAACAAACCACAAACAACTTTCACCAACATCCCTCCAAAAATATGCAGAAGCAGGTCTTTCATTGCATGCATGAGGTACATCTCCCCCCCTCAAATTCATACTTACACTGAATGGCGTAGGATGCAAGGAGTGTTGCAGTGCTGCAGGGGCACGGCAGTCTGAGGGGGCAGGTAGAGAGGCTGAGTGAGTCACATTTGAATGTTGTTTTCATTTTGTTCCATTCAAACAGGCAAAACTACATATCAAACTATCTATCAATCATTCTCACCTTCCGCTGAGTATGTCCCGCTTAATCTGCAAGAAGTACTGATACCTATTAGGAGTAACAGAGAGATAAATAAATCCTACACAGCCCCTCAAATTAGTGAAATTGACTTTTTTGTAACCACTACTATACTGAGACTGTAATGCAGCCATGGTGTTCAAGGTTTTGTGTCCATGGTTTATGTAGTTTTGCATTTATGTTCACACTGTAGTTTAAATGAGGAACAGGAAGTCTTGAAAAACGCCATCAATACAACAAATAATGCCATACAACAGTGCCCATCTATGTATTGCACATGTGACTTTTACACCAGCATCTCACTACAGCATCTACACTGACCATGATGCTGGTTTAGACATCTTTTTTGGCATTTTTTTATACCATTAATGAACTGATAGTGGAAAAAGACAGGAAATGGGGTCGAGAGAGAGAGATAGATAGAGAGGGGTAAGACAAGCAACAAAGCTTTTAGGCTGAAATTCATCTGGTAATGGGTGCGACCATGTGGCCATATGGTACGTGCGCTAACCATTTGGCTATGGAGGCACCCCAAGATTCAGACATTTTTGTTGAGTTTTGTGGTAAAAATTTGCAAATACCTGATTAACGGGAGTTCAGCACACACTGTAAGTTCAGTGCAGGATGTAATAAGGGTGCTGTAGGATATCAATCCTGTATCAGAGATGGTTCCCTTGGAAAAGACACGCCACTCTGCATCTCTTTGCTATTCAAATAGATGGTGAGTGGTGCATTTTTCTCCAAGTGAACTTCTCTGACTGCATTAGATATGGTGTGCTTGGATTTTATATGAATATAAAACCAATCACTGAATACCAGTGTCATTATATCCGTCATGAGATCTGGTCATGTTGAACGCAGTTATCAAAGGATGCCAAAAATCCAGAAATGAGCACAGTTAGGAACCATTTCATGGCAAACAACTGGATATTAGCAAACTCATTGGAATGGCTCATGTTCATGCTCAGAATCAATTGGCATTGCTGCGGAAAAGCACCATTGGCTTCCACACTGCTTCAAGACAAGACAGCAATTCAACTCACATGAGAGCAGATGAGAACAGTTTGACGACTACCTTGTGTACTCCTCCTGAAGTTTATTTGGGTCCGTAACGAAAAACTTGACAAGAAAGTTGAGATTGTGCAGTGATCCTCCTAAATGAGTAGAAAAAACCGACAACATGTTTAAAATATTTCATCATTCTACAAATGAGAATTTTGGTAGAGTTTTATGTTGCTAAAACAAAAC
Organism: Regalecus glesne; assembly: GCA_900302585.1. Classification (NCBI taxonomy): domain Eukaryota; kingdom Metazoa; phylum Chordata; class Actinopteri; order Lampriformes; family Regalecidae; genus Regalecus; species Regalecus glesne. The sequence continues at coordinate 5,261 of OMLC01067865.1, read as the reverse complement.
CAACCTTTTAGCTGCTTCCTGATTACTTTGGCTGGATCCACCCACTTCTGTAGAATAAGGTAATAGAGAGAAAATAATTTCAGATCAGAGGATAACCAGAACACACGCTTTTTATTCTCTGTAAATCTATCATTAGCCCGATCATGGATGAAGAAGAACGACGTAAACACTTCCAGACCAAGACACAAATAAATTATGAACTCCATCAGAGTGTGTGTGTGCATGGGTCTCCCTTTGAGCCTTGAATTGCCCTGTGTTTGATCTACCATTGTTTACAGATAATAGTCAGTAATTGTCTAATCAAGATTATCTGTGTGTGGAAACACTCAACACACTTTGTCTCACAGGCTAACCCCAGGGCGCCCCGGGTTACCCTGTATACCCAGGGTAAACAATAAACACTGGACTGATGGTCAGTGATGGAACTGGATGAATCACATCATAAAAACCCAACACAATTCTATAAATAGGGTAAAAGAAAATCCATTATAATATGAAGTTTTGAAAAGCTCTACAATGTTTCCCTGCTGTGTAATCTCTTCCTTGCACTGCCAATGGGACTGTTCATAACATGTCATCAGCAATATTTCACATAATCTCACCTCCAATAATAATAATGATAATAATAATCTCCTTTATAGGGACAGTGCATATCAATAAATATTTGGTATGTAAATATGACAGATTTAATCATCAGGCTAATTTCCATCTGTTGTCCCAAGCAATTAAGGGTTCAGTGTCTTAATCAAGGATACTTCAACAAACTTTCTGAAGGAACTGCGGATCCAACCACCAACCTTCTGATCATTACATGACTGCCTTACCTTCTGAGCAATACTGCCCCTGTAAAAATCCAAGTATGAAAGGTGCCATTTTTGCCAAAAGGCAATTCCTCCATTACCATAGTGATTATACAGCCCGATAAAATATCGGAAGTGAAAAACAAAAAAGGTAAGGTCTACCAGGACAACCAGGCAAGCTAGAGAGTAAGTGGGGCAATCACCGTATAAAGAATGAATGGATTCATATTTCTTGGAGAGCAGGCATTAGCTCTGCTAAAGTGTACTTGAGTGAAACATTGAAGATCCATCTGCTTCAAGGGTACCTTTTTGTACCCAACCCTGCACATCGACCTCCATCTGCAGATCCAGTGTGGCGCAAGAAATTATTCCTTTGAGATCATTGTCAGGTAGGGTCAGGCGATATGACGGTATATATTATGCGAAAGTAGAAATACGTCCACCAGTGGAGATTTATAAACGGAGATTTATATTGTTTAAACCGTCGTGGCTGATTAATGTAATTTAGGTAGCATCACATACTCCATGTCAGTTAGCGGTGGTAATGCATCATGAAACTCATAAAACTCAAGGAGAATAAAAAGAGGAAGGGGGAAGGAGAGGGCAACATAAAAGAGGAGAGTAAAATTGTAAATACAACTCAAGACTAGTTATTTTAAACTATTTCTAAACTGAATTTACAAGAACAATTACTATATTATGATATATCACACTGTGATAGAATATTTTTGATATATCACCCAGCCCTGTTGTCAGGAACACCAGTTTCTCACCTGAGAGTCAGTACAATGGTCAGCCAGCTGGAGGCCGAAGTAATCCCTCTCGGTCAAATCCAGGTGGTTGAAGACCAGATCCAGCAGTGCCTGGCCTTTATCCTGCCTCTAGGAGATGGAGATATATAGAGACCTGACGGGCTCTTTTCAGACAGTTATTTAACTTGACATTGTATTCTTATAATGAAGGTGTTCTCTGCATTTAACCCATCCTATTGTAAAAGAGCAGTGAGCAGCTGCAGTGCATGGGGACCACCTCGGGTTCTTTTTCCTGTTTTCTTGCTCAGGAGCACCGCTCTACCCACCGAACTATGCCTCCCCAGCAAAGCTCAGTGGGTAGTGCAGTCATCCGGCAATCAGAAGATTACAGGTTCGATCCCCAGTCCTACAGAAAGCATGTCAAGGTTTCCTTGAGCAAGACACTGGACCCCTAACTGCTCACCAAGCACCATATTTTGGTAGCTCATCACTCCTATACAATAGGATGGGTTAAAATTCAGAGAAATCCAAATTTCTCCTTGCAGGACTGATAAGGGAATCAATTTTATGTATTTATTTATTTAACCCCAACATGCAAGTCTTTTTGACGGTGGGAGGAAATCAAAGCATCTGGAGGAAATCCACGGAGTCACGAGGAGAATATGGAAACCCCACATAGAAAGGACCTGGGATGGCGTGGGGTTCAAACCCAGGACCTTCTTGCTATGAGCCAAAAATGCTAACCACATGGCTGCCAATTCTAATGTTTCCACAGTCTCATCACAAACTGACTTAAATTGTTTTTAGGTATGTTCCAAGTCTCACCTGCCTGTATTCTGTCTTAAAACATTTAAAAGCACTGTATACTTTTCATAAAAACATTCTCTAATCAATTATGAAGTCTGATCAGTTCTGTATCAAATTAGCTGGCTGAGTATGGTTAGCAGATAGCTGAAGTTTCATGGAGACATGAAAGAGGAAACGTAATATTTCTATATTATAACAGAGTTGCAGTGTTAACTGTGTGATGACAACGAAGCTAAAATATGAAATGTGCGATCAGTTATGGTTACAGATTACCGCTGCAACAACTAGATAACAGAAATTCTCAAATCCATGCCAATAACATGCCAAACTACCAACTCGCGTTCTTTCCCTTTAACTCATTTCACAAGTTAAAAAAAAACTAAAAAACAAGCTGCGACCCCCTAAGGCTTCTCTGTTTTTGCAGATCGTTCTTCTGATTCAGTGAGGGGGCCGCAAAGTTGGGTCACAGGGAACTGGAGCATATCCTAGTGCTCATTGAGCAAAAGGTGAAGAAACACCTAGGATATGTTGCTATTCCATCACGGTCCATCCATATAATAAAACTTTCTGGTGACATCTTCCTTGATTCTAGCTTATTTGAATGCTGATGGATCTACAATACAGTGCTGAAAACATAGGAAGACAAGAAACAAAATCGAAATTGAAATGAACTCGAACAGAGAAATAAAGTGGTGTATCTAAATGGATCCCAATGAGTTTTCCACTGCACTTTCAGACTACCATCAGATCAGTCTGTCCTCTCAGAGAATGTTGGGAGACATGAACTCTTTAGAATAGGCTCATACGGGCTATTCTGAGAAAAGTTTCAGTCCTTTATGCAAATAATGCCATTATGGACTGAAAATGAAAACTGTATTATTTAACGCTGTACTGGGAGCATGAAGTGCACGCCATGTGACTATGTGACCAACTGCCTGGACCAAGTCACCTGCGCTACAGAAATGGTGGATGTAACAATAAATCAACCTAGATGCATTGTGAATGGGGCATCTAATAGTTTCTGTCACATCCTAACCCAATACAAGAGGTCAATTTTGCTCTATCTACATCATGGTGTCTGTTTTGGTTTATGTATATGCTGTTGCAATCAAAATCATTCAACCCCCACTGCAGATCAAGTTTATTAGTCAATACACAAACTAGCAGATGTTTATAAAAAACAAATCAAACAAGAACATTTTAAATAGCTCAACACAACTAATATTACAGGTGTTGTCTCCAAATTCAACCAAAAGATGCTGCTGTTAATGACTACTGATGCCTCAAAATTATTCCACCCCCTCATGACAAAAATCTTTAGTACTTGGTAGAGCACCCCTTTGCTGTTATAAGATGCTGCAAACCATGACCATGACATTGGCTTTAGAGCTTAATGTCCAAGTCACTCCCGAGTCATCTTCAAGTCTCCGGCATTTACAGTAATAAACACATCCCACATGGGTCAAGTCAATATACTCTGACGAAAAATCAACAAAACCTATCTGACTCCTATTGAATTTTTTAAAACTTTCCTCCCTAAATTAATGAAACCGCTCTATAATATGCTGAACCATGCAATTGAAATAGGTAAACTTCCTGAATCTCTGGAGCAAGCTCTCATTACAGTGCTTCCAAAGCCAGGAAAAGACCCCATGCTTTGCGGTTCATATAGGCCGATTTCTCTTTTGAACTCCGACTATAAAATCTTGGCCAAACTTATGGCTCTTAGGCTAGAGGAGGTCCTTCCAAGCTTGGTGGATATGGATCAAACAGGTTTTATTAAAAACCGCTCCTCATCAGATAACGTCAGAAGACTATTCAATATTTTACATGATGCAGAGCATGACCTAAACCCAGTTGTAGCAGCTTCTCTCGATGCAGAGAAGGCCTTCAACCGTGTCAAGTAGGCTTATCTCATTGAGACTTTGAATAGAATTAACTTAGGTCCATATTATACTAACCTTGTGAAATTGCTGTATCGCCGTCCCACAGCCCAAATTCTGACTAACAATAACATCTCGTCACAAATACCACTAGCTCGTGGAACCTGTAAAGGTTGCTCGCTTTCCCCACTCCTCTTTGCCCTGGCAATTGAGCCTCTCACTATCGCAATAAGGAGCCATCCTTCCATCTACGGTGTACGTATTGGGGATCGGAAACACTCTATATCGCTTTATGCGGACGACGTGGTTCTGTATCTTTCGAGACCTGAGAAATCCCTCACATCACTATTGGATACTCTCAAACTATATGGGACATTCTCAGATTATCTAACTAAAAGTGTCATAAAAGTGTCATTATGCCCTTGAACGAACCTGCCAGCGAAGCCCAATCTTAGACAAATCCCTCTCTTGGAGAGAGAAAATTACCTATCTGGGTTTACAAATCTCCTCGGTTACCCAAGACACATATAAATTAAACTACTCCCCAATGCTCAAATCAGTGGGAGAGGACCTGGCCAGATGGAAAGATATACCGATATCATTAATTGGGCGAATTAATTTTGTCAGAATGAATACTCTACCCAAATTCCTGTATCTATTTCAAACCTTGCCAATTTCTGCACCATCCTCCTTCTTTAAACAATTGAACAAAATTATATCTCACTTCCTCTGGAGGGGTAACCCCCCTAGGGTAAAGTTAAAAACTCTCTGCAGACTGTATGATGAGGGAGGTCTGTCACTTCCAGACTTTCAATGTTATTATTGGGCAGCACAGCTTAAAGCAGTATGGGTCTGGCAGAAGACTCCAGCTAACTCTCCATCTTGGAAACAAATTGAGCAGTGCTGCCTCCCCTCAGTTTCTCTAGCATATCTCCCCTTTATAACCCCTCACAAAAAAGCTCTCAGTTTAATCAAAAACCCCTTCTCCAAACACACTTTCAGAATCTGGATGGATGTTT
>OMLC01067864.1:0-11369 GCA_900302585.1 Regalecus glesne | reverse complement strand
CTTGTCCCCCCTATGATAGGAGTTGATTTGCAGAGAGGAGATGCAGATAGGGTCATTGAGTGCTCAGCAGCTGACGCTGTTCCTGCAGCCAACATGTCCTGGCTCCTACCAGAGGGTGTGTCTCATGTCTCCTGGTTCAATTTCTCTGCTCATAATGGAAGCCACTCCGTCAGAGGAGTTTTACTCCTTCCTGCCTGCTTGCCTCAGGAGCTCACTGTGGAGTGTGTGATCCATCATCCTGCTTTGGAGAAGCCAGAAAACAGAAGCATAACACTACCCCTTTGTGGTGTGTAGCACAAATCACATTTACCATATTCAACAAATCAGTCATTGAGTCATTTGGTCTAACAGCCCCGGTTTGAAAATAAGAATACCATAAATTTCTAATTTCCCTCCAAAGGCTCTTCCATCATGCTGTTGAATTCCTCTGCCCCCATGTAGCTCCACCTCAAATCACCATCAACTCCAGTATGGAGCTGAGAGGAGATGAAGAATACATGGTAGTGGACTGCCGTGTGGACAGTGTTGGACAAGCGGCGACCATAACCTGGTATATCGGAGATGGTGACAATGATAACGGCGCCGGTCAACTGAAGGGGGTCCAAAGGCAGTTTGAGGTTCTACCTGGCGATCTGGTGTCGACCCGTAGCACAGTAAAATTCTTGTCATCCTTGTATTCTGGTCAAAATCTGACCTGTGTGACGGAGCACCAGAACCTGGCGACGGTAGAAAAGAGACAGATACACATTCCAGTGTTAGGTACTTATCAGGCCATGCAGTCTGACGTTGCACCTCTTGGAGGTCTTTTGTTCCTTGCTATGTGGTTGTCTTCGTTTCCCTACCTGACTCTGAGGTTTCTGCCTGTGTGGCTGTCTCTCTGCAGTCTCTCCTAACTCGATCCTGCTTTTCAAACCCACACACTCACACAGATACATGCTAACTCACACACATCGACTGGTGACCTTGCCCTTCACCCTATGCTTTCTTTCAGATGCCCCTGTGCTGAGTGTGTCTGTGCAGAGGCAGAAGGACTCTCCTGTCTGGCTGGCGGTGTGTGAATACAGAGGAGCACATGTCAGGCCCAGCCTTGCCTGGATATCCTCTGAAAGCCCCATCAGCCAAACATTGCTCCACTCTGTGTATGCGGAGCACTTGCTGAAAGCCAAGTTAACTTACCAGTTTCCGCTGGCCCTTCATGAGGGCCAGACCCTGACCTGTGTGCTTAAGTATGGAAAAGGATCAACAGAGAGGAGGACGATACCTATACCTAGATACTGTAAGTGTAAGAGAACAACAGCATTACAGTGTCTAGTCACCTTCCAAGATGAGATGAGATGAGATGAGATAAGATGAGATAAGATGAGAAAAGAGATTCCTTTATTAGTCCCACAGGGGGGGAATTTATAGTGTTACAGCAGCAAAGTGGAAAGCACAGTCAGAGAGGTATAAAATCTAAGGCATTAATATATAAAAGCTATTTAAACAATGGGGAAATATGAACAGTATATACAGCATGAACAGAAAAAAAGCAGAATCAGAAGTTAACTAAATGGTATGCAATCCAGTTTTTAGCCTTGTGAATACAAACACACTTGAGTTGACTTAGTGTTGTGTTAAATTCACCCATGATCTCATGCAACACTTTGCCAGTCTTACTCATGTCAGTTTCATTTCAAGGTGCCATTTTCACACTGGTAACTGGTACAGCTTTTCTCCTACAGTCATCTCCTCTGTGAGGGTGGTAAACCGTACGATTCCGCTGCAGAGACCTGGTGGAGGACTCATCATACACAGACTGGCTCTCCAGGGGAAGCCTCGTGGTCAGAAAGTACAGCTTCGTGTCAACGGCAATGTGCCATCTTACACCCTCTCCTGTCAAAGGTGCAGTGTCATTCACTGTTTACTCTCTGAGACAAAGTCTGTGGACACGGATTACTGTAAAGTTACTTGACCCCACTCTGAATTCTTAAGGAGTTATCATTATTATTATTATTATTGTTATTATTATTGTTGTTGTTGTCGTCTTGATGGATTCTTAATAATCTGCTAAAGGAATCACAGAAAGGTGAATGAGTTCATCTAGACACAACATTCATTGGGAGTAATGTTTCATCACTCATACTCGGAACCTCTTCAGTGTTAACTGACTGCATTAACTAGACTTACAGTGTTAATAAGTACTATTCATAGAGGACTTGGGAATAGCTGCAATCACAGCATTGCAAGATGGTGACAGATGTACTCTTATACCCCCCCCGCCCTTTGTTCAGTGAGGTTGTTCCTTCTTCATATAGATGGCCTCTTTGACTCCCCATTCAAATGAGTGTTCCTCCCTATTGAGGATGTACACATTCTCATCCTCTCATCCTTAAAACAGATTATAAAGGTAGGGATACCTGCAGTCACTTGAGACTCAAAAAGTCACTTAGATGAGTGATGAAATGATACTCCTGATAAAGATGTCCGGATGAACTGATTCAACTTTCTGAGATATTACTATTTTTATTACCATTATCATCATTACCATTGTTATTACTATTATCATCATTAAAACTCAGACAGTAAAAATAAAATTGTTACAGAAGAGATGGTTCATTTCCTCACATGGAAGGTGATGCACTGGTCTTCCAGTCAGAAGTAACAAAGCAGGATGAGGGCCTGTACATCTGCCAAGCAAGTTTCTATCACCATAAGGCCAAAGTCCTCATTTTTGTGGAGATCATTCAGGAGGAAATGTACTTTTGTGAGTATTTTCTATTCTTCATATATAGCTGCAGACACAAATGTAACTCAGAATCCAACTGCTGTGCTTCAAGGCTTACCATAATTTTTAAAAGTGTTATATCGCCTAATGTGTGCCTTTAACATATATTCATCTCTGCTTTCTCTGTATATCTGTGATGAAGTGACAGTTGCCATCATCTCCATCTCCACGGCCTCAGCCATTACATTCTTCCTAATCGTCACTCTGTGGGTGTTCTGGTGAGTTAAAGGCCACGGTGGGTGACAGGTTGCAGCTCGGCAGGTGACCTGTTGACAGCTTAATGAGGTCAAGGCAGCTGCTAGCATGTGAAGAAGACAAACAGGATGTGCAGATCGTTAACCCAGCTCACCAAAACCATAGTATCATGCTTCTATTCACAAACAGGAAGCAGTGTGGCTGGTGGGAGACTGTCACCGCGACTCTGCTTGCTATTGGCCAGGTAGCAACACTTATGTCAATCCATGTGATAGGAGCAACACATTCAACTCTGCCATTTGCATTGGTATTGTTGTCGGAGATGGGCAGCACCAGGCCTGCCCACAGACATAACCAGGCCCTTCTAAAGGTCCGGTAAATCAAGCCCCTGAAAAGGTCCAATGAACGGGGCCCCCAAATCTGCTTTACTCACTTGAACACATGCACATGTTCTCTCTCTCCTACTTAACATACGTATGTAAACGGAGAGGGACTTAGCAACAGGGGCTACATAGACTCCCACATACACACACACACACATACACACCATAATAGAACTCTCTGGCACACTTAAACACACCAAGGTCAACAAAGATCTGCTACATGTGCATCACATATTTCTTAGTAGAAAAATGCCATTTCTTACCTTTTGGCTTCATCTTTGCCCCTTGCACAGCCATCTTCCTTGTCTTTCTTGATGCAAAGTCCTTTATAATGGCTTTAAAGTCCACCTGTTTAGCCAGCCCTGATTCCATGACAAGTATTGCCATTATCATTGCTTTTGTATATATAGGGGCCACAGTGGCTCATGGGGGTAGAGCATGCACCTCTAAGTTGAGTGCCATGAGTTTGATCCTGCCATGGGGCATCAGGAATCGGCCTCTGGCATTAATCCTCCATGCTCAGGTAAATGTGAGGTGTTCTTTGTAAAGTGCTTGCTAGACCAGAAAGCACTATATAAGAATGAGTCAATTTACCATTCATATTTAGAATGGGCATGTTTATGTGGGCCTGCATACCCCCATCTCTGTGGTTGGGCCCCAAAGAGCCCCCCCCCAAAAAAAAAAATTAGTAGCCCTGGGTGGCTCTTAATTTGTCTGTGTCTACCAATGCTACCTTGTTGTGCAAGACCCATGATGATGGTTTTAAACAGGCAACATCTGGTGACGTTGTATCTGTGATGACAATTAAGCTGCAATTCATGGAATTAAAAAAAATAAATCCCTGAGCTTTTATTCTTATTCAAGCTGTGTACAACCATAGATTCAAGTGTCTTGCAACAGATATGTGTTAGGGCCGTAGACGTGTACATGGTTTCTACTTTAAGAAGTTGCCACATTCCCATGTCCAACGCTACATCTAATTTCTTTCAAGCGTGCATGTCAAGACCATCAGGACTCAGTACAGAGATGGTGCATACAGGCACACAATAGGGGTTCAGAGGCTTTTTCAATGGACCTGCTTTGCTGGTCAGAACATTTTGTCAAGGTGCCATTGGTCTGGGCAAGCCTCTGCCCCATTATCTCTTGTCCCTGTGGGAGGGTAATGTCAGACTAATTTGGGAAGGTTAGTCAGACAGTATAGACATAGAAAACATGACTCCCAGAGAGAAAAGCTATTTTGGGATTTGTGTCACCCAGCCAATGCTTGGATTACTATTTGACAGGGGCAAGACTTCATGACCCCCCTCCCCCCCAATCGGGGACGTGATGTACAAGGCAAGCTAGTGCTTTTGACATCAGATGATGATGACTCGGGATCACCGCCATCCTCCATTCATGTTGGATGGTGTAAAGCACTCATACCACTGACACTATGATATATGACCCACAACTACCCACCACTTGTTAGGATCCTAGCTGAGTTGATTCCCTCTCTGGATTAAGTCACAGTGCCACCTAGGGGTATTTAGTTCCCCTCCAAATCTACAGGTCCACAATGTGAATAACCTTTATGTTTTTCTCTGGTTTTCAGTAAAAGAGACAATGGAAGTCAAACTAAGGTAAGACCAAGTGATCCAATGTGTATTTGACTCTCTCAGATGTCCGTCACCTACTTCACCGTCCACTGACATGTTGCTTTACATACCCATTAAACACAGACGTGTTCAACATTAAGTTTCATGTCCTTAGCATAATGGCTGCACGTTTATTTCAGAAAAGGGGGTCCCTTGCAGCCTTGACGACCATGCTTCAGGACACTTGTTCCCCTGAGGTGAAGAAGGCTACAAGAGCAGCACAGGACGATCAGGCTAACGCCCAGCTCATCAGCTACTCTGTAGTCCTGGATATCAAGTCCACTGTGTGACAGATGGGTGACAGATATGCAGTTCTTCAAATCTGCCACTGGATTCAACAAGCAGCTTTGTTCTGAAATGAAACGAAGGCCTGATGGGCCTTACAAGGAGTCATCTGTGTTCACTATTTTTAGTTGTTGATGCTTTCTGATGTAGCTTTAATAATCAGAGCATTAGCACAGTATCCGGAGAGAGACTTGATGTTTTTTGCATTATGTGGAATGTTAATTCTGAGGCTTTAAGTTGAACAACGACAGACTTGACGTTTACAGCCCCATCGCCCAGCTTCATTCATACTTGAACTGTAGTTTTGAAAGATGCATTGGATAAAGCCTGTTTGTCGTATTGCAATTTTACATTATGTACGAGAGTAAACATATCATGTTGGCTTATTTTGGCAGGACGAACACACGGTGCCAAGGTGAGCCTAAAATCCAGGGGGTGAGGGAGAAGAGGCAACTCAGCCACTTGGTTGTTGTTTTTTATAAAGGGGTCATGTGTGGCTCTTCACATTAATGCCGCCATTCACTGCGCCGCACCGAGATATAGCTTCAAGTTAATTCCCATCTGCAGTTCCTGCACGTCTTTTTGATAGTAGGAGGAAACTAAATACTTTGAGGATTCAAACCAGGACCCTCTTGCTGTGAGGGAACAGTGCTAACCACTGTGCTACTTTCTTTCGATATCTGACCAAAAACATCAGATGACCTTGAAATGTTAAATGCTACAGTTTGGGGTCGGAGGGGCAGTGTGACTGAAGGTCATCCACACTCATTAAGATTCCAAAATCGAACAAACTTGACTACGGTTTGTGGCTTACGCCTTAAACCCCACATCTGAAGCATCATTACACCTATGCTGACTGTTAATTTACAGTGATAATCTGGACGCGCCAACCAAGTCGCATAGAAACGTGTAAATCATTCATGGGGTTAGTTTGTTTGCTAAAAACAGATGATAAATCTAAATTCTTTGAACAGGATTGAGAGGGATGAATCTTCATCATCAATAGTCTTTTTTCCCTCAGGGATTACTTGCACTTCGTCTTTCTACTTGTTCCGTCTCTCGATGATTACTTGCACTATTTCGTCCTATTTTATATCAGAGGCTTATATATGTTATTGCGCCCTCTTGTGACAAAAGAGTGTTAACGCAATTATCTAAATTAGGGTTCAAAATAAAAATTGATTTTTTTCCCCCAAAGCCTTTGTTCATGGGTGGAGGGGTTTCCATCACCCTCCCTTCTTAAATTCCCCAGTGTACATCCAGCTATGCATGCCATCACATTTTACAAATCACTTCCCATAGATGAACATTCCTAACTTAAACCCATAATTTTGTAAATATTTCAATGACCTGAAGCATGTGCCACTCCTGGATCTTGTCATCATATATGAAACACATTTCTATGCCAAACCATTTGACACCACTCACAATGAGCAAAGGTAGCACAGCCATGGAAGTAGATGATAATATGCCCTGTGTTCCTCCAGTCTATGTATTGAATTAGCATGTGGTGACAGCTTGTATTCTTTTTTGTCTGACAATTTCACAAGATTATAACAATTCGATACCAGCTCAGCGCCTCTCCGCTCTACTTCTCTCGTCTCCCACGTTAATTGCAGTGCTACCTGGTTATATTTAAGAAGAACCAGTAATATCCCCCCGGTATTCTACCATCTCCCCTTTGAAAATTTAAAAGGATATCTGAAAAATGTGAGTCTTCCCAAACAAAAAAAAATCGCAAAATTCCACACATCCCTGCATGTCTAGGGAAAACCGAGACACTGTGAAGGCAGTTATTTGTGAACTAATTTGTGTTTTTTTTATCGAAAAAAAAATCGAATTATCTGTTGTTAAATACTATTTAATAAATAGATAAATGAAATAGAATAAATGAATTCCCTTATCAGTCCCGCAAGGGGAAATTTGGATTTCTCCGCATTTGACCCACCCTATTGTATAGGAGCAGTGAGCGGCCAACATATCAGGGAGTCAGGGAGTAAGGGGTTCAGTGTCTGCTCAGAGACAACTCAACATGCTTTGTGCAGGACTGAGTATCAAACCTACAACCTTCCGATTGCCAGACGACCGCTCTACCCAATGAGCTATGCCGCCCCGATAATAATTCCTCCATCACAGTAAAGTTTCAACTGCACTTTTCATGAAAGATGTCAATTTAAAGAAACAAAAAGTATAAAATGAAATAATATTTATCAGTAAGAAATCAAGTCTTTCGGGGAATACAAAAGGATCATTGTCAGTGGACACTTGGGGAAGTTCTGAATAGCAGTGGTGACAAAAAGTCCTTCCTTCAGCTGCTTACTGCTCCTGTGCAAAATGATGAGTTGAATGCAGGGAACAAATTTCCTTATACGAATGTACAATGAAAAACAATCTTTCTTCTTCCACAATTTGATTTAATAAAGCACAAGTAAATACAACTGTACATTTTATAATAATAATAATTCAAATTAAGTCTCCACTTTCACCCCTCATCTTTTCTTGTACACACAAGGCTTCAACTGCAATCCTAATTTCTTAATGTTCTCTGGAGGATCCCGTGTCTTGATGAATTCAAAGGCATAGAAATGACTGTTTTCTGTATCCTAGAATGGCATAAAAGAAAGTAAACAGAGAACAGCACAAGACAACATTGTTACTTGCAATTATTTCTGTGAAGCCTCATAATCCCTTACCTTGGAAACAAGCTTGAATCCTATAGTGGCCATTGTAGTCAGGAAGTGCCGCAAATCCTCAAATCTGCTTGCCACTTCTGCTACTTTAAGGACACCCCTAAAGAAAAAAAAAGTGTAGTTAGACATGTTTATACACAATGGCAAAACATTAGTGTAATAGTTCACTAAAAATGTTTACCCCATCACCAAGACACGATTGGCCTCCACTAAAAAATCGGTCAGGTTGGTCCCCATAAGTGAAAGGCAGAAGACAACAATGCCCACAGAGTGGTCATCAAGAGGAACCTGTGGGGAATGAAAGTGCGTTAAATAACAACTAAAGAGACGGTGTAGAGCCACTGCCATTACAAAATGGTCCAAAAACTCACATTAGCCATATCACAGACTGTTACAAGCTCACAGGCTGGGGCAAGGTCAAAGCTGTGCACTTTGTTCTTTACGCTGCGGGCAATCTTGCAGTCACCACAACCAAAGTCTGCAACCACTATAGAGGCAGGTCTGAAACAAATAGCATGTCAACAATGGAGCAACACTAGAAAAACCGTTATCGAGTATTTTTCACAAACAATATGCATGCAGATACAGGACAAAACTGTCTCACTTTTGACGAATGTAGGCAATAATATCTTCCACTGGATTAGCTGGCCATCTCTGGACCTGAGCTATGTAGCCCTTGTGGTAAATCCCAAATGCCTGGGGATCCTGTTGGAACATGCGTTTTGCTTCACCGCTCGATGTGGTGTACAGAACCTCATTAATGTAGCGAAAACGTGCTGCTTCCAACCGCTGTTCCATGCGGGCTCTCAGGCTTGCAGAGCGGTCTACTGTGGCTTCTTTGACCTCTTCCTCTGCATCCGCCACTTTATCCTCTTCCTTAGGCTCTGTCCTGCTTTCATGATTATCTGGTTCCTGACTGGTGAGCAGCCTCCGTAACTTCTCTCTTTTTCGACGCAGTTCATTGCTCATTTCAAACTTGGGTTTCTTAGGAGGTGCTGGGTGGTCATCTGCAATCTCACTTTGAGATTCAGCTGTGTCCCGTTTTGATTTGCAGTGAGAGGATTTAATTAAGCTTTTTTTATCCATACCCCCTTGAGGGGTAAGGACTCTTTCTCCTGTGATTGTTTGAGTGTCCAATGATAAAGATATGGGTTTTGCTTGGTCTGCTATTTTCCTTTTCTTTGGTGTTTCTCTATATTGTTTTGTTTTCTGGGCTGGTGTCTGAGTAAGCACTTTTTTACTGTTGTTATTTTGTGAATTCTCTTTTAGTTGATCTTCTGTGTTGCGCTGTTCTTCAGTGTCTTCTTTAGTTGTTTTTTGCTCTGGGTTATCTGGTTTATATTTATTTCTACATTTCCTCTTGTTTTTCATTCTGTTTCTCCATTGTTTCCGGTTTAATTTCTCTGTATCTTCATTTTTTTCTCCTTCGGACTTGACAATTGCTAGAGTTTTTTCAATGTTCTCTCCTTGTACATTTGTTTTCTTTACTTTTTGAGAACCTAAAGTAAGAATAAAGCAAAATTAACAAAGCAAAAAGCAAGAACTTGTCAGCTAGAAATATGAGTGAGGGTGTGAAATGTGGCAGATATGCAGGCTGTGTGGTTAATGCAGCAGCAGAGCATATTTGGGCATACAAAATCAACCTTTGCACTTCATCACTCACTGAATTTGAAGTCCTTCTTCAACGTGGGTGCTGTTTTTCCCTCCTCAGCAAGTTGTGCATCAACACCCTCTTTGTCTTTTTCATCACTTTGCTTTCGTCTTTTGCTTCTTTTTTTCTTCCTCTTAGGGCGTATCGGGGTCATTTCTCTGTCACTATCACTGTCCTCCTGAGGTCCTTCATTTTTCCAGTCTGGTACTGACCCCAGTGTCTGAAGGGTTCGTAACAGGCTCTTTTTCCCAACTCGCTTTGACTATTTGGAAGAGCATCATTAATATAATTGATTAGTTTATCAATTTTGAACATTTTAACAACTATAAATAAAACAATATTAAATTGGAGTGAACTATAAACTCAATAAACAACTCGTAAATACATTAAATTTCAAAAAGTGCTACAGATCCTTTACTTAGATGTTCAAAACAATCAGCTTGACGTACACACATTAAAAGTAATCTTAAATCACATATTTTTTGACAAATATTGACCTCTCGTAATTACTGCTTAATACCTTGACATTGATGCTGGAATCAGTCTTTGGAGTAGTTTTTAGAACCGTATTGGTCAGGGCTAGAGCATCAGATCCATCATTCCAATCTTCATCCACGATAAACATGGTCAATTTCAGCTGTCTATTTCCTTCAAAGAATTTGCACATAGGTGACTGGGGTGAATGTTGTGTAACTTTATATATTAATAGGGTTGTTAGAGTAGATTCAAGACGTAAATATAGTTTTCACTGACTTAAAGTTAGTCAACATGGTAGTAATCCTATATACACGATTAAAAACTAGCATTAGCATAATCCAACAGATCATATTTTCCAAGATCCAGAAACAATATAAGACTAGATAATCGAATCTACCCGTCAAATGACACATTGCTAAACATCATATAACTATATTCAGATGTACAAATGGTTTAGTGAAACAGCAACATTACCTCGTTAGCTGTACAAACCACGTTGATTCTTCTTCCTCTCCTGTAATTTACTGGCGGTCGCAAGCAACGATTTGGCGACTTACCGCCACCCACTGGAGTGGAAGGTACACCAAGACTTCTATTCAGTACTTCTTATTTACTGTAAAAAAACAACAACAACACAATAAACCTCATAACTTCTCAATAAAACTAGCTATTTCACACATTTCTGAGAGCACATAAACTCCCGAAGCAGCTGATAGACAGCTTTTCCAGAAACTCCCATAACATCCAGAAACGTCCTTCCAAAAGGGGAAAAATTGCCTGGTTCGTGCAAAACCATAATTCCGCTAGCTTCACGACTAATTTGTCCTTAGCTTCTTTTCTCACGTTATTCTCATTATTTCTCTCAGTTCTTTTACTAACTTCTGCTAACGTCATTCTACTTCTGCTCTCATTTTATTCCCTTTCTCCTCATTTCTATTTGGATCCCATCTTCTCTTGTCACAGATGTCCTCCCAACCAGATACGTCAGTTCTGTTTTCATTGACTGACAAGAATCCCTCAAGCAATTCGACGTATTCTTCCTTTTCTTATTATCAAACTCACTCATGTTGCGTTTCGTCTCTGACGCAATTTTCACCCCAACACAAACTTCCCATAACGCTTCCCATAACGTTTCCCCTCCTCCGCCAACAATCGCTTTCCCCAACCATGTTGGTTCAAGACGAGGACTAGTCATGATCGTAAAGGGACCATAACAAAGCGTCAAGCACATGTAAATGACGTCAGAATACACAGGTGTGTGGGACACTGAGTTCGATGGTGGTATATGCT
>OMLC01067860.1:0-10275 GCA_900302585.1 Regalecus glesne | reverse complement strand
CATTTACCCTCAGTTTCTAAATGCTTCCTCCGGCCAGGGTGGAATCTGCTCAGAGGTGCCTGGGCTTTGTGGCGGAAACATAATTAAAGTAGTGAAAGATGTAAAAGGTGAAGAATGGGGATGACATCAGGCCAATTTCACACTTGGCACTCAAATGGCTCGGTCCAAGCCAGGGCTCTTGCCTCGCAACGCAGATCAAAGCCCACTGTCACCACACCAGCGCAGGGAAAAAAGAGGCAAAAGGACACCTAACTATGCTAATCCCCAGGACGAATATATTTTAATCTTGTTAGAATACAAGTTAATGCCGTGGCTCAGTGACTGAACTTTTTCGGCGAGACTGAGAGGTGGACAGGACCACTTTTACCTTTTCCACATGAGGTGCCTCTTTCTGGCACCGGACGAATCGTCTGGAGTCCGCTCAAACCCTCTCGGGCGAGGCGAGCGCTTGAAAGTATTGTGGAAAGAAGAGAAGAAGAAGAAAAAAGGCCACATGCAAGCAACAGATACCGTTGACACGCATCCGAAGAGGGAGCGGTTTTCATTAAGAACAATGGTGGAGCAGAACGTGACCCCAGCGGTCGTGTCAGTGACCCCGTCTGAAACCCCGCTAGGGCAGCCAACATGCAAAGGAAATGAGTATTTTGTGGTCTCGATCGCCGGCTCTCGCATTGAGGCCTTCTCTCTGAAAAGCACCTTGGTAACCCTTGATCTCTCATGTATGAGACTCAGGGCGCTGGGGCCTGCAGAAGTTGACTGACCAGACAATGGTAAGCGGATGGTTTCTGGAAAAGTCACACCCAGGCAACTCTCATTTCACACACCATGTTTGAGTGACCCTTGGAAAAAAAGACGCGATACTTTGAAATAGTTTCTTTTTGTTCCCTTCAGGAACATAAAAAGAAAAAGAAAACATCCAAATGAGCTTTTTTTTGGGGGGGGGGTCATTTCCTTCCCGTGACCACGTCTAGTTTCTTGGATTGGAGTTGACGTTCTTGACCCAAACAGGAATTCACAGACGTGTGATATGTTGGGTGTCTGAAAGTAACCGTCGTGAAGGTGTTTATGAGTGGTTACACTAGGGGAGGGTCTGCTGGTGGACCGATGAGTCAACTGTCCATTTATTTAACTCGTGAGCAAACTGAGGGAAAAGCACCGACACTGTTCGTGGGCACTTGGCGAGTTAAGAGTTTCATCTTAAAAATAATGGGAAATTTGCATTATTTCAGCCACTTGATAAATCCCACACATTTTTCTTCAGCAGGCAACAGTCCTCATGGCACTGATCACAGATTCAACAGAATGACTTACTGTATCAATGTACAATGTGCAAAAGCTTTGAAGCAAGCAACAGAAACTTTTCAGATCCTTGACATTACTCGCAATGACTGTACTTCAGGAAGAGCTTGAGACTTAAGGTTTCCCTTTTCATGATCTCATGTGATTATCTTATCTCATTTAAGTGGGAGCCATTATCCTTGGACGGGGCACAATTCTTATGTAGGAATTGCCAAGATTGACTTTATATTCAGCTTTGTGTAATCTGTTCAAGGTGGACGGTATGGCACAGGACCAACCATTATTCACACATAACATCTAATTTTCCACTCCCATTTTTTAAAATTTTCGTTTGGGGCTCATCAATACATGATTATTAATGCATTAAAATTCTCTCATGTTCAACATAGAAATGCATCTTAAAAGGTGTGATTTCTGATCATTTAGTTTGTACCAGAATGGAATCATAAAAGGTTTCAACATGAATTGTATTAGGCATTAACAGCCCAGTTGGTCTAGGGTTTGCACCATGTCCAACAAGAGCGACGCTCAGGCAGCATGCAACTTTCACTTATCATCTCGAAACCATTAATACATCCCGCTAACTGAAAATTCAGATCCTCATATGAATCCAATGATTTTTTTTTTTGGCAAGTCTGGTCACAAAGAATGTGTACACATCAATAAAATGACCTCAGATTCACTAATGTTTTAAACAACGCATTCCGTCCGAGACCCCTCACCATGCACCCTCTGACACATTAGCCTGGAGATTTCTCATAACCTACGATATCATTATCAATTTATATTTACTGTCCTCCATCAGACTAAGAGGTGTTTGAGAAAACACTGATCCTGAATCCTTTGGTGGAAACTTGGGGATGGAAGCATAATTATCCTGAATGTCTCGTAGTTGTTCAAGTTCTGTCAGGTTCTGTTTGACTTAGGTTCACTGTTTGAAATCTTTTAGAGATATTTGTTACTGCTGACTTTGCTACAATGAACAAATGCAGGCAAAGATTTAAAAATGAGTTCAAAGCCATGTTCTACGTGACAGTTTCATCATTTGACCTCTTTAGCAAGTCAATGCAGGGAAATTGAGAAAACCCAAACAAAAGGTGAAATATCGCCAGTTTGTCTGACGTTAAGAAAACACTGGTGTTTGGAATTAAGCTGTACATGCTACGGTCATGTCATGTCTAGCTTTTTTACTGTGTTTTGCGTTGCTGGGAGACTGAAAGCGAGACAGGGTCAAGGGTACATCCGACTCACCTCAGGCCCCCTGTTCTCTCTGGAGACTGGCCTGTCACTCACTCGGAGGTTATGCATCATGGCTGACAGAGGCACAAAGCGAGAGCTCGATGCTGCATCAACACCAGCAACATCATCGGCAAAACCCATCCCTAGCATGACATCTTCCTCCTAGACAACCACCAGCCTTCTCCACTGTGGATAAAACAAAACAAGAACACTCCATAAAGATCTAGGCCTCATAACCACACCAACAAGGATGTTGTTATGCTGTTCAGTTTGAGACAAGACACCTTAAAATAGAAGTCTGATCCAGTTTTTACAAGATGCAGCTCATTACAGGGTCTCTTCTGCAATCAGTTCTGGAAAGGTTTAAAATGATGCATGCTCACCCTTTATTGGATGCTATTGGTGCAAAGGAGAATCAGAATGACATATTAAAGCCTTTACTGAGAATGGACCCACCGTCTCCACTCCATGGGCTAATTCAAATGGGTTCTTTGGCTCATTAAAACACTGTTTGGTTGCCTTAGCATTAAATGGGCATTAGTAAGATGAAATAATAAGAGGGTGTATTGAGCTGTTTGACAAAGAGCACAGGGTTTCAATGATCAAGGCCCATACTATTCAAATTGTGCTTTGCACATTTAAAATTAACATGGTCACTGGGATACAGTAGTGGACCACTTTTGAATACAAATGATGCACTCTTCACTGCTGACAAGCCAAATTGAGAGACTCATTACAACTGGGATGCCAGTGAAAAATATTGGGTCACCATTTTTTCCTTTAGCTTATATGTACAGCACATGAATTATGAGGCCCATTTCCACATGGAGATGGACCGAAGTCTCTTTTCAACTTGAAATCTTCCATTTGATGATGCTAGTGTGGGATAACAGGACATTGTTCTCAAGTAACCAACCTTGTATTAACACTGTACAGACTCAATTGGTAACTGAGGGGAAGAAAGCCACAATAAAAACAAACAAATAAGAAAACAACCGAAACGTCAGCAATTTCACAAAACTGAGCCACGGTTCCCCAATCTCCTTGTTTTTAAGGGTTCTGCCGGCACTCGATTCCTAGAGTTGCACCACAGCACCATTATGAAAGCGACAATCTATCATTTGGAGTATAACGAAATGGCCGCCTGCCAAAGCCCTGGAAGGGGGTTCAAGAAACGTAACAACTCTCCAATTTATTGCAAAAGAGCTCAGGATGAAGTCCTGTTACCACATTCATAACAATCATCCTCCCCACTCCCATTTTTTTCACATATAACTTTTTTTTAAATATGAGATCTACGTGTTTTTACTCATGACAGTAGTTTTAAATTCGACCTATCTTACAAGTGTCCATTGAATGATGATTTCATTCAATGCTATGAGCCATTGTAGCAACTGACATATTGTGGCATAAGAAACCGCCCTACAACAAACAATTCATCACAGCTGAATGCAGAGAAAATGGTGGCGAAACCAGGCCAAACCACTGACGGATATTAGAGCCATTTCTCCTGAAGACCTTACATTATCAGAGGATTAAAACGAAAAATGGAGGACCAGTCTCCAACTCGGGTTGGCAAACAAGGAAAGCAATAGCACACCCGAGCGTGTCTTAGCCCGTAGTGGTGGGCGTCTCTCTTTCTCTCTTTCACTCACTTTGCTGCATGCTGCCATTTTAACTGTTCCTGAGTGGCAGGCGAGAGGGCGGGTTGGCAGTGGCGGCCATGATGGTGGAGTAACAACATCCACTGCACAGGAACATCCTACTGCTGGCACTACCACGATGCAGGCGCTCTGGATTGATCAAACACAATTAACGGATTAGGCTACATTATAATTCAAAGCTCTTTTTTTTAAAAATGGTGGGGCTAGGCATGATATATGTTATTGTTATTCACGTTCATCAACCTCCCACGGAATGCATTTGACATTTTGGGGAGAATAAAAATAAAGGCAGAAATTGAATATGGCTCCTTGGCTGCATGTAGTCAGTTATTGAGAGTGGAGCGTCAGTGCAAGTATAACGTTTATCTTTTTGCCTAAAATTCAACGTATGCAATGCAAATGGTGACTGAGCCATGCCAGCCGAAAACACTCATAAGAGACTAAATATTGAATGTCTTTCTGGAGCAGCAGTTAGCAATTAATTAGTTTGACCAACCCTGGTCTTGACAAAAGATTTAATAGCTAATCAGCATTATATGTTGCACCGAACTCTTCTTCACATTCCATTGATAGCAATATTTTGGATCTTTCTGAGCTAGACATGAGTAGATCATAGCTGTGTTTCATTAACTTGGGTTTCAACTAGCACAATTTTAATCCACAATACTATCAGCAATAATAAAAAATATACCCAAATTTTACTTTCTGTCAGTCTTACATTTCCCACTGGAATATTATTAAAAAGGAAAAACATCTTTGTAGAATGGAATACCTTTTTACTACTTGTCATATAATACTAGTAATACAATACTACTTACTAAGAAAGATCTCCATAATCTCCAAGAGAAAAAAAGTAGTGAGCGTCTGATAAAATAAATGCCAATGAAAATAAAGGGAAGAAAGAAAGAAAATATACTTCCGTGCTGGCCTCGGTGGGAGTAGATCTAAACTATTTTTAAGCAAAGGAGCCAAAAAAAAATCTTTTCCCTTTTCAGCATCAGATTAAAAAAAAGCGTAAGTGCACAATATCCTTAATGTCCAATATTTTGACCAAGTGTCCTGCTACGTCTCTTAGAACTGAAAATATATTTGGAAAAAAAAGCAAAAGAAAGGAAAAAGAAAAGCACAAGTGGAACTTATGCCAATATATTGGTGCCGGTGGTCCTTACCAGGAGATTGTGTATTATGTGGGTCACATCCATACCCCTGCCTCTTTTCCCCACCCCCAATGCTCAAAATGTACAAAAAGAAAAGAAAAAATGTTCCTTCAATGACCAAAGTGACTCTTATCCAACTACATCTAAAGGTCAAAGTTCACTATGTCCCCTTGGCAACACCAGGGCAACAGGCAGCAGTGTCTAGACAGGTCATGGTATCTCATGGTATCATGGTAAAAAAAAAACACCAAAAAAAAACAACCAACAGCCAACTAACCCCCCCTGCCTCCTTCCGGAAGGAGGTGTCAGCAGCAGCCAAGTACAGGGTAAACAGGGTGAAGGGGAGGGAGTCGGCCTTTGGCCCCTGTGAGGTCGGATCACCGCCTCCACCCTCCACCGATCAAAGCGGAGGATCTTCCATGCCAGGGACTTGGTCAAAGGGGGCAGGGTCGAGAGATGAACTCTGCGTTTCTGTAATCTGGATGTGTCCAGACCCAATTGTCCTCTTTCACAGCCCAGAATGGACCCTTCCGGTGCCGCTGATTACATTAGGGAGGAGAGCCCCCTTTTCACTGGGGCGCCCAGACAAAAGAGTCGCTTCCGTGCACCTCCGCCATCTGGTCCACAAAATAACAGAAAAAAAAGGTCCCAGGAAGAGAATTAGCCCGGCGCACAGCCTCACAGCACTTAAATGAAAGGGATGCTGGTTGAATAGAAGGGATGGCTGGACAGATAAGCAAACATACAGTGAAGCCTCATGCATTTACGCAGAGATTGGGACCCAATCTGCATTAGCAAATAAAGCAGTATACATGGGCTCTGTCAGACAAGGGGTACAAACCATTAAAGGATTTGAGCAAAAATGAATTTCTACTTGGCGCAGTGCAGACGTGGAGAATGCACACTCCACTGCTCCAATACACATGCATACCTTAGTGCAGACAATTTGAACACAAAGGCCCTCCATGTGGTCAAACTCATGCAAGACGCACCACACCCATGTGTGCAGATTTGTGTTGGAAATGACACGGAGAGGAAATTATCATGACAGGATGGGTATTGCGCAATTTCTGCACTGAAATTTTAATTTTGGCTACAAGCAAGACAAGCAAGTGAGACCATTGGTCGAAGGGTTGGGTTAAAAAGAAATGACAAAGAAAATTGACACATGCTCTTATGTAAGGATCACTGATGCTGGATGTAAGGCACTTTATGGATTACCATTAAAATTAGATTTTGCTTCAAGAATTAGACTAATGAAAGTGGGTTTCTTCGGTCAATGATTGAAGCACCAGGCAGTCTGAAAACAGTGATGAGGCTCGGGTAGCTGGTTTTGGCAAATGAAACTAGAGCAGTTTTGAATGAAAACCTTCATGTTCCTATCAAATGAAAACAATAGTCAAGAATCTCTTATTCATTCCTTTTGAAAAGAAACCTAATCTATATAAAATATGAATAGAAGTGCCAAAGGACTCATTCATGTCACCTGCTTATCTTGCCCAGGTTTCCGATAAGCCATGGTGTCATGCTGTCATAAAATATGAGAACATGCTTTTAGTTTGCTAATGCCGATGATATATTTCAGTATTCTCAGCTTTTCGCTTGGTTCATGCACATAATAATGTCCTTTATGGGGCCATACATATTAACAAACATTTAGAATGTACAGGTGACACATTCAGCCACCAGGCTCATTTTCCTCTGTCGCCCCAAGCAGTTAGAGGAGTTCAGTATCTAGCTCAAGGACACAACACATTTTCTGAAGGAATCACCAATCGTCCGATTACTAGACAACCACCGTAGCTCCTGAGCTATGTAGCGCCATATGTGTGCATTTACAATCACAAATAAAGCTTCTTCTAATTATCATTTCCCTTGAACCTAAACAGCGTTTGAAATAAAACGAAACTTTCTCAGGTTTCCAACAAGTGGGCGTGCTTGGTAACTCAAAAACGGTTATATGGTCCCAGACCAAAATGGCACCTCTGATTTTAATGAATCACTTAAGAGTGCTGTCACTGGGACATAAAAGATGTCCTCAAAGTAGAAGAATTGATGCACATAGAGCAGTTTTCTTCTCTGCTTTGAACTTGCAAATGAAGCCCAGCATACTCTACTTATATTTGAACGGATGAGTCCTCTTTAACATCCTCTACAGCATCTGGAGTTGGGAGTACAACATACCTGTACCTGGGTCAGCTGTTATCAGAGTAGGGCAATCCACTGATGCAATATCAATATCAAGATATGAGATAGATGTGATCTGGGATCTTGGTAGTCGTGATATGTCGACACATCTTAAATGGTAAATGTTGTCAGTACCTGATCTTAAAGGCTGCATCAGAGTTAGAAGATTCCATTCTCTGAGCTTGTTTGACTGTATAAGCTGAGTGAAGTTAACAATGGAACCCTATACACTTTGTCATTGCATCGCATCCACATTACTAATGATAATTTCCAAACATTTCCTTATTCTTTATTCTATAGCGGTCTCCTAAATATTGTCACAGTATTCGGTCAAAAGCAGTACACAGCTCTAGTCGTTATGCACGTGGGACACACATTTTACCTGCAGATTCTCCAGCCTCAACGGGACGGGGGATTTTCAATGAGGGAGTGATAGTATCTGTTAGCGAGTATAACATGATACACATTATCAATGTGACTGTGGCCAGGATAAACAGAAGTGGAAAAGTCTACGCCAAAGACAATGAATGTCTCTCTTTTTTAAATGATATGTTTAAAGTATCGTTTTTCAAGCGTATAAAGACCTCATTTCAGCATCACTGTGGGCAATAAAGTTTATGAAATAGACTACTCGCACTCACTCTCTGGGCCCATCAACACCAAGTACTTCAGAAATCAAACTTGTTCAACTTTGACAGCTACTGGTACTTGTTACCAAGGAATTTAAAACTTTTTAAAAATCCAAAGCAGTCTCCAAGCAACAATCTTCCCTCTGCAGCCCACACAGCTGTTTTAAGCAACGTTCACAAATCATCCAGTCTATTACACATTAGAATAACCCTGTGTCGTGTTGCAAAAACAACTCCTGCAAAACAAAAAAATACAACTTCAGTTGAATCTGGATAAACGCTCCAAAGTCCAAAACATCAGCGCCATTGTGGACAGTCACATGATTAAATCACACACGCTCATGCACACCTCTTAGCCAGTGGCATGTGGCCACCAAACACTGTCCGTTCCATGGGATTGGCCAACTTGGTTGTCATGATGACTTGTCATCCATCTTTCTTTCCAGCTCTCCTTCTATTTACTCTGTTTTTCCTCATCACTCTCAACTTTCCTCTCTTTCCTCTCTTTCTCTCTCTCTCTCTCTCTCTCTCTCTCTCTCTCTCTCTCCTGTTTTTGGTTTTACTTTTGTTACAAAACAGAGACATAATATGAAATGTGCTTTCTAACCTGGGGCCAGAATTTCATGTTATTTCCCCATATTAATGCTGTTTTTTCCTGTCCCTGAAAAAAAACAGGGGAGATATGAAAACACAGTGTAAAGACAGAAATATTTCTGTGGCAGACTGGGAAACTACAGCTGCACAATTGCTGATGCATGTCAAGTAAGACGAAAATAACTACCAATGTTACAGATAAATGAGCTGATGCTTACAATGATTACCCCAAATACCATCCCCACCTTGAATGATGAAATGACGAAATGGTGAGAATAAGTTTTATGCCGATGAACTCTGACAGCTTCATAGTGACTGGAGTGGAAATGAGAGATAGTGAAACTGTGGAGTCCTACATCACACTCAACAAAACAGTATTTTACAGCTGAAATAGTTGAATCTGCATTGCTCCTAGAGCCCCGAGGAACCCTCCATTCAAGACAGTTAGGTGAGATTTACTGAAAATGTTGAGGCAACACAGCTGGTCACCATCAACATTTGGGATTTCTCTCAGTTCTCTATAGCTAAGCTCAAAGGGAAAACAGGAACCTTGTTTTTCAAATGCAAAAATCCTGTTAATTGGACATTCATACAGGTTCAACAGTTAAGTTTTAAGACAGTGGCACATACTGCAGGTCGATATCCAACTCGTGTTAAAACCCAACATCTACGGGGCTGCAGTAGACAAAGTGTAAAAAAGGAAAATAGAGTCAGCCATCAACTACAGTGAACATTACACCTGAAAAAATATGCAAAAACAAAAGAGCTATGGATATGAAGGGTCAATTATGTTGGTCTCTTAACAAGTGTCTTAGCCTGTTACTTGCAGTTACTTGACAAAAGACGGTGAGAAAAAAATATTGTATACCAGAGGTAGTGACAAATTCCATGGGGCAACTCATGTGAGAAGTTGGCCATTTGTGGAATTATAGGGAGAAAAGCCAATGAAAATGGTACAGGGGAGGAGTTATGGCAACTTAGGCAAAAGGAAAATATTGTTACGGTTTATGGATGTGTATGCTGCTGCTGGGAGCAATGTCAAGGTCATATGTACATTAGAATTATCGATAACTCTAGCATACATTACTTTGCCAAGCATGGTATTAAGTGGGACCCAATTTTCCATGAGCTTTCTGTAAAGGCGCACTGGAATCTAGGGATAAACAAAACTTTATATCCACAAATTTGCACATGCTGATTTCTTTAATACCACTCCAGCATTTTGACATAGTTTAGTCCGTATTAACACAGGATCATAAATCAGAGGAGATGTGAACCACAGCCAGAGCTGGTTTAAAAGCCAAGGAGAGCAACAGCAGAAGACAATAGGTGAAGCTTGACCATTCAAGTACTGATGAACTTCAAAAAAAATTTTAAAAAATAAATAAATAAATAATAATGATTCCCTTATCAGTCCCGCAAGGGGAAATTTGGATTTCTCTGCATTTTTAACCCAACCTATATTGTATAGGAGCAGTGAGCTGCCAACATATGGTGCTTGAGGAG
>OMLC01067858.1:0-10974 GCA_900302585.1 Regalecus glesne | reverse complement strand
TGTACTGAGGCCCCTTCCCCCGTTTCCTTGCAGTTTCTTTGCTTTCCTTACACTGCAACCCCCCTCCCCCTTATTATCCATAAGTAGTAAGGTGGGCATTACGCTCAGCACTGTTGCCTCACAGCGAGAAGCTCCTGGGTTTGAATCCCGTCCCAGCTCTTCTCTGTGTGGGATTCCCATGTTCTCCTCGTGTCGCCGTGGTTTTCCTCCCGCTATCATAAAGACGTGCATGGTGAGGTTAATATTCCCACCTGTGCTCCTGAGCAAGGCAATGGAAAGAACTGGAGTTGGACTCGGAGTGCTGCGGCTGTTCACGGCTCCCATACAATAGAATGGGCTGAATGCAGAGAAGACATTTTGTTTCTTTGTACAATGACAAATACCGCATCTTTTCTTTACAAGCCTCCCCGTGTTGTGGTTTGAATCTCACCACTTTTCCTTGCCGTCCCTGTGTCCTGAATACGCCGCGCTGTCTGTCGGATTAGAGAGGCCACTTTTTAAAATGTAATCAATTACTGGCCTCTAACTATCTATTTGAAATTCTAATCACCAGCATAATCTAATTGGTTGCTTGCCATCCAATTAGATCTGACCTAATCTGATTAGTTTCAGCTACATTGGGAAGGCCTCTCCTCCAAAATCCATAGGATGTGGAGACAAATGGAACATTACCACCGTGCGTGAGGGACGTCAGTTTAATCTTGATGTCAAATGGTGTGTCTGAATCAGACCCTGTAACCCTGTTATCAAAATACCTCGCTGACATCAAACATCCAGTGAGAAATGGAAAAAGTCATTATTGTCTTATTTCCCTCCTTAATAAGATCACTGTAATCCTGCTGGGTGTAATCCGCTGTGCCTTGCCCCTACTTCTCCAGCAGCCACGCCGTCTGCTCTGAGCCTGGCACCGCAACGGTGTTCTGTGTTCTAGGCAGGATGGTACATGGTGCCAAGAGATGGAACAGGGTGCCTGTGACTTTTCAAGTGCTGGGGGGTTAATTATTCATTGGCTGCCTCCTCACAATGAGGGGAACAGCAGGAGAGCAGCTCTCCCCACCGTGTCTCCTTTATTCCCAGGGAGAGGGCCACAAGTTTAAAACCACCGCTGAGGTGGAAGGGACATTTGCATGTTCTGCTCATCCCCCTTTTTAATATGTGACTTGAAACGAAACACAATGTTGATTTCTGATCGCTGTAATCTGCAGCAGCCGATAATTAGATTGTTGTCTGTCCGTAATGAGCCAACTCATCTTCCTTTATTTTAGTGGTGTGTTTGGTGCAGGTGGATGTTATTTGGATGGAGTGTACAAATACCTCGCTTTATTATTGCGTGAAAGAAAGTAGTTATGAGAACGAGGCGTTTCAAAGATAGGGGCAGCGTAGCTCAGGAGGTAGGGCAGTTGGCTAGAAGATTGGGGGTTTGATTCTTGACCCCTGCAGAAAGTATGTGAAAGTGTCCTTGAGCGAGACACTGATCCCCTAACTATTCAAAACCCTGTGATGGACTGGTGACCTGTCCAGGGTGTTTCCCTGCCTTTTGCTCAATGAGTGCTGGGATTGGCTCCAGCATGACCCCGTGACCTGGCTTTGGATCAGTGGTTGACGATGGATGGTAAAAGTCATCATGTCTCTCAAATGTGATTTTTTAAAATCCTAAAGTAAGTGCTTTTCGCCAGCCAAAAATCATTCTTTTAAAATCCATCAAATGTCTTTATGCACATGAGGAATTTGACTCTGGTTCACAGCAGCAGGTTCTATGAGGCCCCTTCCTTTTGTGGGAAGCTATGGTGGGTCAGCACATCTCCAGGCCGGGCACAGTGGGTTCGACCTTAATTCCCCATACTCAGTAAATGCGAGTCAAAAGATGTAAAGGGGGTTGAGTGGTTGCCATATTAGAAAAACACTAGATGAGAATAAGTCCATTCTCATTTGCAGAATAACCAAAATAACATGAAGCTTGGCTTTTGTGAGTGAACACAGGGAGAGTTCTTATTGAGAAGACAGACCAGAATAACCTGAAATATTTACTTGGTGTTTTGATCCTGGATACACTGAGGACCACTGCTGGGGCTTTACCAAATAACTAAAGGCAGAGTTGGATTCAGCTCCATCTAATGTCAAGTGCAAATATCAATAAAAACATGGAGGGAAAACCAGCTAGTGAACTCCTACCTGGCTCTACATGAACTGCTGACCTCTCAGCTCTCCTGTATTCACTTCCCATCACTCACCTCTCAGCTAAGGAGTCAAATGTCAGAAGTTTGGTTTTTTTTCCCCCGAAATTAAACAAAAGAAATGAATGCTGCCTGATTCAAGTTGTCTGTAGTTATTGCGAGGATCTCTAACTCCTCTCTTTATCTATAACCAGATCTCGGGGCTTTTCAGCTCAACCAAGAATCAGCCTGAAAGAGGAAAATGATTTGCATACAGATGACAGTTAGCGGCAGGGAAGAAGTTTCAACTCATGGCCCACTTCATCCCTTCAATGAACCACAACAACCCACTCACTGGCTGAACAGGTCAGTGGACGATGCAGTATACCTGACACTGCACCATGGATACACCACCCTGCTCTCTCTAGGCCTAGGGCATGGATGCAAATGCAGCTCTTGATGGGCCACGTTCAGCATCCAGCGCTGCCCAATTCATCGAGTGAATATGTGAAGGAACTTCCAAAGAAGTGCTTCTTCCCTGTTCACCCCCTCACACCAGATGTTCTTGGGCATAGATGGCAAAATGTCCGTTTTCTGTCTGTACAGGGTGAACTGTGGGGACACATCCCATCCACCTCTGCAGTTCAGTTTACCCCATGTAGTCGTAGATGACCACATAAGTAACTATGGCTGGAGCAGAGGATCGTGATGTCCGGCTTTTAGACTTCAGGTTGGCGTTTGTCATGTGCGGCATGGTGCAGCCAGTGCAGTGACGTGCCTCGAGTCCAATTTATAAATAACAGCACAAATGTATAAAAATGTATAAAGCTGAATAGATGTATTCGGGTCCAAGTGTTAAAGTACAATTCATCCATCCATCCATTGTCAACTGCCTATCTGAAGTGGGGTCATGGAATCATGCTAGAGCTTATCCCAGCATTCATTGGGTGAGAGGCAGGGAATACTCCAGACAAGTCTCATTACAGGGGTTTAGCCGTTAAGGGGTCAGTGTCTTGCTCACCTTGATACATTTTCTGCAGACTGAGGCTTAAACCACCAAGCTTCTGATCATGAGACGGCCGCCCTATCTCTTGAGCTGTCTTGATGCATGCTCAATAATCCAGGTATGGAAATCACGAAAAAGAGGTGAATCAGTTCAACTGGATCAGAAGTTTATTTGGAAACGTTTCATCACTCACCAGGTGACTTCTTCAGTCTGAAGAAGTCACTTCACCTGAAGTCACCTATCTCTTGAGCTATGCTGCCCCTTCTAATCTTTTGTGTGAGGTAGATGTTGATATTCTCTGGTCTTGTCTTTTTCCTGTCGTCATGCCTTTGCATTTCCTACCTCACGTGGAGGAGGAGGGGTTTGGCGTCCATGTTGTCCAGCAGCGGTGTTTTCAAGACTGAATGCCGACACAATGTGTGTGACTATTTGTGTCATACTTACAAGCTCCATTTGAAGGCCGCAGTTGATCTTTGATGGTCCGCCATCACGAGGCAATCCTTCATGTGATCAAACAGGGGGTCCGATCACAACACACATTTCCTTCATGTCGCTTTGCCCTTGTATCGACAGTATCTGAACATGTCAGATAAGGAGCTGATAGGAAGAGGGGCAGTGTTTTAGTATCCTCTGACAACTTGGAAATGAAAACCGAAGTGGAGGAAGGGAAATGGATGTTGCTGGGCCAGTTCTATAAACACTGCTATTCACTGTTCTTGTGCAAGGACACAACGAGGTAAACACAAAGGAAATGAATGCCACACAGATAACCCTGAGAAATTAAAGTCTGCCTCCTGTAGCCTTTATACACCCGCCTTCTACACTTTACAGCAGACATGGTGTAAAGTGAGTGAGGGGAATGTTCAGGAGTCTCTCCACAGCTCGCTATCCTCCAGTCCCAGCTGCATGGTATGGGATGCATTAGAAAGGAAGACAAACCGTTTCATTTACAACTCCTTCCCTCAATATGTACCGATCTCTCAACGTTAACAATTAATCCCCAGTTATTCCCCCACTTCCAATTACTGCTACAGTTCCCTGTCCCATGGCGGTGGTCTGTTCCATGCATTGAATGAATGAATTAACCACCATAAGCATTTCCTTCTCTTGGGTCTGACGTGTCTGGTGCACTGAAGCTGTGGGATGTGAATGTTGGAATATTTTGTTGTCTGTACCATATTAACTCTCACCAGGCTGTGTGGAAATGGAATTAACTAGTTTGTATTCTTTAGATATTTTTCGCAGCCTGTCATCATACAATGTACAATTTTGAGTTTGGTTTTGTCTGCTATTTACAGTGGGGAAAATAAGTATTTCACCCCCAGCTGATTTTGTGACTTTGCCTTTACATTTACATTACAGGTATTTACCAGATGCTCTTATCCAGAGCGACGTACATCAAGTGACCAGTGGGGGTTCGGTGTCTTGCTCAAGGACACCTTGCCTCCTTACAAAGAAATGAACGGTCTATACTTTTCATGGTAGGTTAATCTTACCTGTGAGAGATGAAATTTTTTTTTTTTAAACTGAAAATCAAGTATATGAATTTGAAACATTTATTTGTGTTTTACTGAAGAAAATAACTATTTCACCCCCTAGCAAAACTTGACAGTACTTGGTGGAGAAACCCTTGTTGGCAACCAAGGAGTTGCCAACAAGGGTTGCAGTCAAAGCAGTCAAAGCAGTCAAATGTTTCTTGTAGTTGGCCACTAAGTTTGTGCAGAGCCCAGGAGGGATTTTGGCCCACTCCTCTTTGCAGATCCTCTCCAAATCCTTAAGGTTTGTAGATTTTCACTTGGCAAATCAAAGCTTCAGCTACCTCCACAAATTCTCCATACGATTAAGGTCTGGAGACTGACTAGGCCACTCCATGACCTTAATGTGCTTCTTGAGCCACTCCTTGATGCCTTAGCTGTATGTTTTGGGTCATTGTCATGCTGGAACACCCATCCACGACCCATTTTCAGTGTCTTGGCTGAGGGAAGGAGGTTCTCACCCAAGATTTCCTGGTACATGGCCCCATTCATCCTCCCCTCGATCCGGTGAAGTTGTCCTGTCCCCATAACAGAGAAGTGGCCCAAAGCATAATGTTTCCACCACCGTGCTCTTTGGTGCTCTTTGGGTCCAAGATGGCTAGTTACATTGCATTACAGGCCTTGTTTGTCTTTATGCATGTTCAGCAATCCAGTTTAAGTAATCCCAAAAAGGGCTGAGATCTGAAACAAGTCCGGATGAGCCAATTCAACTTTTTTCATGATTATATTGAATATTAGCCACTGCAATCAGCAATGTAATACCATTACATGGTGTTAAAATAAAACCCCTACAACTTAGTCATTGTGGCCAACTTATGGTTAAAAATAATTTGAATCAGATTGTGTGGAAATACCACACGATCTGATTCAAATTATTTTAATTTATTTGTTCCAAAAATAAGATTTGAACATGTTTGAGGGGTTTCACTGTTTTCAAGATGTACACTCCATGAATGGGGTTAAAGTGCCCGATTTGAATTTTTGGAACGTTTATTTTATTCCACTTACACCTATGAATCCAGATGTAACGTGAGACATCCATGTGTGTGCACCTTCATGGTGTCTGGTGGTGCACGACGCTCCCTGCCGTTGTGTGCGATGTGGGCAGTTTCAGACTCCACCTTTAGGCTTGTGGCAATGTTGCATCAGAATCACCACTTCCGGTTAACTTTGACGAGCACACTTCCGGGAAACGTCACCAGCTCGTCCATGCCGGACGCCTTCTGCCCACACCGGGTTTAAAGTTCTACATCTTTCACGGGCGATAGATTGACTCGGCATGGCTGAAGACGGTGCTGTGGAGAAAATGAGCGAACTGAAGTTGAACGAAGACAAAAAGGTACGAATTCCCTCCGTTATTTTGCTAATTATAAACTTGAGCGCTAACTGTCAGCTAGCCGGGGGAGTAGCTAGCAGTCACTCGCCCTAGCTGCTGTTAATTCTGCAACTTTAGCTGCTCTTTTTTAAATTAATTTGCTACCCAGTTTAGTTTTAATTTGAACTCGGTGACCCTCTGTGGACTACTAGAGTAGGTTTGAATATTTTGACGAACCCAAAGCTAGAATATCAGTGGTTTGCTTTGGCATTGGCGCACCAGGGGTGAGTTGACTTATATGATGCATATAGGTGCTGAGCACAAGCGACAAGTTGTGGCAATGAAAAGCAAATACCAGAGCTCTTAAAACCATTATTATTGGCATATCGCTGGAGTTTGCAAATGGGGTCTCTAGTCCAGCTATTTCCATGTAGTCGGGATTTACTGTAATAAACAATTGTTCTCATGGGTTTCCTCCCAATAATACAAAGATAAGCATATTTAGTGGGGTGTCTAAAGTCAAGCTTATGCCATTAGGTGCCATGGAGTACCAATAATATGCAGTTTTCCCCTCCAAACAGATAAAGCACTTGGTGGTCTCACTGATTAACACATCTTCTACCAAGGACTAAGTATTGAAGTCACTTGGTAAAACAGCAAATCGTTGGAGGTTGAACCAGCATCTGCTCCGAACTTCTTGACACATCTTTACATGGGCCTGAGAAGACCTGACAATTAGTCCCCACACTGTGGGATTGTCCACTTATGAATGCTTTGTGGAGCCTGTCTCCCAATATATGCTGGAATAGACTTCAACCCCCACACCTCACCCCATTCACATTTAGCTAACCAACTAAACGCATGGGTTTGGTGGCATAAATTCAGTAGTCCTGATGGCAAGCAATTACACGTCTGAAGATGAGTACACATGCCTACAATTGTAAGTAGTGGGTCTATTCTTTGCACACATACAGTACTTGTGTTTGGTCAGCTGTGTCAGGATAGACTTATGTTCATGATTACTTTGAGAAAGGCCACTAGGTAAAAATGTCATCTGTTGTGTACAGGAGGGAGCCAGAGGCAGTAAAGATGGAGGGAAGAAGAAGACTAAAGGTGTTGCTGGAGACGGTGGTGGCCGGGCAGAGGTAAGGTGCTAAATTATGTGTTGGAAGTAATGAGGATGCTTAGTCCAGTTGGCCTAATCTACAAATCAGTGAATGTGTCCAACATAGGTGAAACTTTATGCACTTGCATGTGATTCACTTTTCAGTACAAGTTTTCATCTTATTGTAACTGGCAAATAACTGCGTACAGTTGATTGTGGTAAAGGACTGTGAATACAAGAGAAATAATCCTTTTCATGTTTCATTGGATAGAGAAAACTAATGTTTTGTTATGTTGTGCATATGAAAAATCAACTTGAGACAACTTCAAGTATTTGTGGTTTTTTATATAATGACAGAAATTAGACGGTGTGATAATTGTCTACTGCTCTGACACCTCGTCTAAAGCCTCCATAATTGGAGGCTGGAATTGCTGGCATACTAGATGACAGCAATTACCTGGTGGCAGAATAGAAAACCAGTAATACTGGGTGTGTCTGAAAACTGGATCCAGAACCACTCGGTTAGTGTTATAACAAAGTTATGCGTTATAATCAACTGGCACTCATTTTCTTGAACCTATCTGTTACTTTGCTCCAGTTGTCCCCACAACCTCAGTATATTGAGGAGCGCCTTACTCTGTACATGAAGCTGAAGGCTGAGAATGATACCCTGATGGCTGAGAGGGCAGAGAAGGACAGCAGGGCCATCAAGGTGACCCTGCCTGATGGTAATGTAGTGGAGGCTGAATCCTGGAAGACTACGCCGTACCAGGTGGCCTGTGGAATCAGGTCAGTGTGGAGATGAGGTTGTTGTACCAGTTTTTAATTGCAACTGGTAAGAGTTGCAATAAGGATTTGTTGCTTATTGTGTCCCACTAATATACCCATTTTGAAATCAGTCACACTTTCACCACAAGGGGCTAGTGATATAACCTTCACATAATTGTCATATGAATGCTTATGTGGGGCGGCATAGCTCAGTGGGTAGAGTGGTCATCTGGCAATCAGAAGGTTGCAGGCTTGATCCCCAGTCCTGCAGAAAAGCGTGTCAACGTGTCCTTGAGCAAGACACTGAACTCCTAACTGCTCCCTGAGCGCCATATTTTGGCAGCTCACTGCTCCCATACAATAAGATGGGTTAAAATGCAGAGAATTCCAAATTTCCCCTTGCGGGACTGACAACGAAATCTATTTTTTAAATTTCATTTAGTACAAAGGTATGTTTTATTTGATATTCGATCAAGGTCTCTTACCATTCCTTTTGAATGTGGTCAACATTATGGACTTTTAATCTTTAATACATTGTCATCACAAATATAGAAAAATACATCTGTGATCAAGGCTTATTTTTAATTTGGTGTTCAACACTGTCTTTTCTTCTCTAGCCAAGGCCTTGCTGACAACACAGTGATTGCTAAAGTGAACAACGGTGTGTGGGACCTGGACAGACCTCTGGAAAGTGACTGCAGTCTACAACTGCTTAAGTTTGATGATGAGGAAGCTCAAGCTGTAAGTTACAAGCATGGGAAAGATTTGTGACACATAGTGAGAAATACCGAAGTAACTGGGAAATGAAACTAGAATTTCCTTGTAGGAAGATTGAATCTCAAATGTTTAAACTTTACTTATGATCCCAGTTGAAAGATACAATGTAGTATACTTG
The DNA here is from genome assembly GCA_900302585.1 of Regalecus glesne. Lineage (NCBI taxonomy): Eukaryota > Metazoa > Chordata > Actinopteri > Lampriformes > Regalecidae > Regalecus > Regalecus glesne. The sequence continues at coordinate 2,197 of OMLC01067858.1, read as the reverse complement.
CCAACACACTTATTAAGCTTTATGGTTAAAAAGCCCTTTAAATATATTATATATTGATACATTCCCCATATGACAATAAAATACAAACTCCTAGAAACCGAGCATTTGCTCGGTTTCATTTGATGTTTCCCCTCCTTTATTCAAACATAAATAATCAAACTGGGAGGTGCCCTTGACCTGGTTTATTTTTCTGTGCAGAATACATCTGTTGCATTGCCTAATGAAGAAGAATTGTTTTATTTCCACATGACCAAGACTGGTGGAATTTCTCTGCATTTAGCCCATCCTATTGTATGGGAGCAGTGGGTGCAGCTGCTGCATGGCATTTTGGGAGCAGTAAGGGGTCTTGCTTCAGGACACCTTGATGTGAAAAACATCTTTTCAGGCTCAATAATCCCGGTAGTCAACATAGTCAAAATAGTTGCATCAGGTCATCTGGACATAGGTTTGAAAAAAAACATGACAACTTTTTAACATTCCTCTAAATGTCATCCTCAGCTCTCAGTCCAGTATGTGACTCACCCAACTCCCTTTTACATAGCTGTCCCCTTTAAAAGGGAGTTAGGTGGGTCACAAACTGGAAGGTCTCAGGAGGGTAGAGCATGTTGTCCGGTTATTGGAAGATCGCTTGTTTGATCCCCGGCTCCTTCAGAAAATGTTTGAATATCCTTGACTATGAGACTGCTCCTATACAACATGATAGATTAAATGCAGAGGATGAATCTCATTGTCAGAATACAATGACCAAATAAAGTCACTTTCCTTTCAGTCAGTTTTAACCATAATCATTTGTTTGTCTACCTTACGCATAGAAATGGGCCTTTGTTTGTACCTCTCATCGATGCCAAATATGGTTAAGAAATAGTCTGAAACCAGGCTCTGTGCAGACCTAAGGACAACTCATAAGTATCTAACAAGTTGATAAATGCAGGAAAGGCCTTTCCTGTTTTGTTTTTTTCATTATAGTGTTTTTAGACAGTTAGCCATGACAGTACTCACCATTTATTCAGTTCTCTTAATTTTAAGTCACTGTGTATGAAGTTGTCAGTTTAAAGTCTAAAATGTAAACAGTGAAATGTCTCGTAGTCTTCTTTTAGCTTTGTTCACGTGACTTCAGGTCAGGAGGGTTAACCTGAGTGAGGGAGGTCCATTTTATGTAGCATGATAAGTCTCCACATTGTTGGGGTGGACACGGGCATAGATAGAGCATGGGGAGTAAAGATCCCCTTCCTGATGCCCCATGGTGAGTTTGAACCTACAGCGTGGCTCATCAGTTCCAAAAGTGCACACTTTATGTACCCCGGAGCTGCTTTGGCTCCTGTATACAGGGGCCAGGTGAGAATTTAACACTCAACAATAAACCTCAGTGACCCTCATAAACTGTATAAATTGCACAGAATTATTTGGAGGAAGCTGAATAGAAAAGATTGGCATTCTCAAACACCGACATTAAAAGAAATGACAGCCAATCTCTTTTTACCCTCGGGAATGTGCCATGACTTGATTCACTGTCTTTAAAAGTTGCTAAATATACGGGCTTAAGGAAAGGCATTGGTGAATACATATTGCTGACACTGGTAAGATTCAGCAGCTGCACTCACTGCTTCCTATGGCATCAGTAGATGAAGGAGTTCTGTCTAATAGGAGTTTGAACATTGTTAGAACAGTGCAAGGTAGATTGATGTAGTTTGGAGCGTCTCCTGGGTCTCGACAAACTCTGCAGTGCAGAAATGTATATAATGACAACAATCGACATTAAGATGAGTGACGACGCTCCAAAGTCAGTTTTTTAGTGCAACAATGCTGTCTTGTCAAACACTGCAGACATGGAACAACTGTTTTACTAATCAGGCAATGCTCTCCTATTTATTCCTCAGGTGTATTGGCACTCCAGTGCCCACATCATGGGTGAAGCCATGGAGCGTGTGTACGGGGGTTGCCTGTGCTATGGTCCCCCCATCGAGAATGGCTTCTACTATGACATGTTCCTCGACAATGAGTGAGTCACACAGATACTGGGTTTCAGATCTGTCACAGCTTAATTAGTTGTCTTCCTTGTTTTGCTTTGTTGTACTTGGAGACTTAGATGTTACTAGTCTCGTTCTCATTAAACGACCGGTGGAAAACACAATAGTGGGACTAATGAGGTTTGGCCTGTTGAGGTGAATTGTTTTGGGGGATGATTTTGAAATGATGT
>OMLC01067856.1:0-11961 GCA_900302585.1 Regalecus glesne | reverse complement strand
TGCTGCTGGGCCCGCAGTCATAGCTTCCATCCTGGTTGAGTGGGAAAACGGAGGGAGAGTGGTGTAAATCAGGGGCATGTGCTTGTTTGACAAGTATTTCTTAAGATGGGGGCACGGGCAAAGTGCTGGATGCCATCCCAACGTTCAGGGGCTTATGCCCGTGCCTGTCGCCAAAATCTCCATCACAGTGACCTCAAAAAGCAGGAGAGGTGTTTTGGGTGTTTTTAGTGAAAGGCCAGGAAGCATAGAAAGAGCTACGCTTTGTAAAAGACCAGGCCTCCGACAAGCTGACGTCAGCTCTGTTGAGACTAGAAGGAATTTATTACACGACGTCAATGTTCGGCATCCATTCGGAGTAAGATGTAAATAATACGCAACACTAACAACTCGTGTGACAATTCCCGCAGGGCAAAACGTGGAGCGTGGAGCCGACTTCTAGAGCTGCTCTCTTCACACTACATGCTTTTCTTACCTCTCCTGTCATGCTAGTCGAGCTGTGATCCCTCCTGACGGTCCCCGAGACCACTTGGCCCTGACTGCTCCCTTTCTCCTCCCTCTGCTTCATGAACCTCTGGTTGACGATTCGAGTTACGCTGTCGTTCCTGTGAAGCGGACCAGCAGGGGGCCTCGTCGGGATCCGCTCCAGGTTCTTCAAGCCCGTTGTGGCTTTCTGCCCGGCTCCTGGCACTGGCTTCTCAGCCCGACCACTGACTCTGCGCAGGAACTCCGTGACCAAGCCGTACCGGTTGGTTCCCACAGACTTGGTGTGGGTCTTGGCGGTCCTAACAGAGTTGCAAGCCTCGGCATTGGCAGGACTGTGGTGATGTCTACTGTCTGTGGCTCGGGCCCATGTCGGGCCAGCCTGACCTTGATGAGATGGATTCCATAAAGCCTGCTCTCTGGAGGAGGCCAAAGAGGAAGAGGAGGATGATAAAGAGCTGCCAAAAGACGTGGAGGAGGGGAGAGAGGATGACCCTGAGGCAGAATGTCTCCTGTACAGTTTGGGCGAGGTGGAGGTGGATTTAGGCCTCTCCACCTTGCCGGTTAGCCTTTCTAGGGAAGAGGAGTAGGAGGTGTGGTGGTAGGTGCGGGTGGAGACTAAGGAGGAGTTCAGGACCCGGGAGGGACTTTTTCTCACAGTGCAAACGCCCTGTGGTCCATCTGTCTGCAGACCAACGCTCACCATCTGTGGCAGCGTCTGAGTCTGGGTGCCTGAACAGGCTACATCCACCCACCCTTCGCCCAGTCGGCCCCTCTTGCCCTCCAGTGAGCTGGACTGAACGAGCTGCCTCCAGCTAGCCGTCATCTCCTTCATGTCGTCACTCAGGTTAGGAGACAACCCCAGGCAGACAGGTGAGAAGGAGCTCGGCGGCGTGCACCACGCTGAGGCGGAGGTGGTGAGAGAGTCTCCGTCTGTGACGGGGCTTTGTCTCAGCTGGGCTGACAGTACCCTGCGTGCCGACGGAGGACTGTAGTAGATGCGGAAGTCGGTCTTCTCTGGAGCAGTGTGGCTTCTCTCCATCGACATCTGTTCAAAGTCCAGATCAGGGAAGCTCAGCGGCATGATCGGGTGGTCCCAGGTCTTGACGAGGTCCTGCTGGTCCAGCTGAACAGCCTCCTGGTTGAGATAGCACCAGTTCTTCCTGTTGGAGCCGTATGGAGAAAACTGGGGTTGCTGCGTTCTCCGCTTGGAGGTCTGCGTCCTGTGAAAAGCCGCAGGTGGTTAGCTAGGTGAGACTGTCACGATGCGCTGACCGTGTCGATTAGGGTTTGGATATCCACGGGGGAACACTGACCTGTCAATCGCGGAGCATCTTCCCTCGCCGAGGAGAGCGTCGGCCGCGCTCTGCGGATCAGGAGAGCAAACACGTGTTATTGTGCCGACGCCAGAGGCTGCTAACTGGGAAAGTTGTAGAGAAACAAGGTGCGTCTGTGGGGGACTGAGCGATTTATAGGTGTGTAAATGGGAGAAGGAGTAAAAACAATCCCAGAGGTGATAAATCCTGCCCCTACAGAGAGGATCCTCAGACCTGCTGTGCAGCGCAGACACAGCGCTTTGGCTGCGGTGTTCTTTGGCTGCGGCTCAAGTATTAAATCACAGCTCTCACCCGGAGCCCTTATAAGAGCCGCTTTTGTGTTCACACACAAGTTATGAGAAGAGGAGGAAGAAAAAAGAGAAGAAGCTTTATTCATGTGTCATTGTTCGTAGATACAAGAAAATGGGTTCTCTGCCTCCAACCCATCTTATTGTATAGGAGCAGTGAGCAGCTGCAGCGCCCTGAAAGAAGTTAGGGGTTCAGTGTCCTGCTCGAGGACACTTTAACAGGATTTCTGCAGGGGCCAGGGATCGAACCACCAATCCTCGGACACTAGATGACTGCTGTGCCCCCTGAGCCACACAGTTCCATCACATCGAGCCCAGAGAACCAAGATTTGCAGCAACAAAGGTGGCAGGCGTCTAGTTTCATAGCACGGGACAGTAAAGGATGAGGATAAATGAAGAGAGATTAGCATCAAACTCTCTGGTTTACATCTCCCCTCTCTCAGCCTATACACTATATGTACTGCACACTTGGGGAATGTGTGATGTGGATGTGAACATGCTTGTCCTGCTTGGCTGCAGCCCCTCAGGAGATTAGCCTTAATACTGTGGCATGGGCTTTTGACATGAGGCCTGCTGAATTGAGTGTAAAGGGGAGAGGCCTTGCCAGAGAGAGATTATCAGACAGGCTTTCCGCCATTTCACACACTGCCATGCACAGCGTAGGAGACGTGCCTGGAGGGCGAGTGTCTTTTCCTACCTTTACCACCTCGGCTCTGACTCCTTGCGCAGCTTTGGCCTCATGGTCGGTTTCAGTGGCTCCATCCTGAAGCTCTGCTCCGAGTTCTTTCAAGAGCTTCTGGAGGACGGAGATGCTTTTGACTCTGGCCTGGATCAAGACAAACACATGTGTTACCTTCCAGTGTGTGTGGATATTGAAACAACGTGAGGCCCTAGAATAGAACACGTGTGCATTCTGCAGTGATGGTGGGTGTAGGGGGTCAACTGACTATTGCTTGCTCGGACCAGACGTATGAGATAAAGCTGGAGCGAAATCAGTCATGAAGTTTAACGTTTCATGTCTTGAGCCCTTGAAGATGGTCTGATGAAATATTTAGCTTTTTATTTTTGGCTGTCAATGACTAATGTGTGCTTTTTATCTCCACACTGGTCTGGGAGGGCCTCAGGACCCCCCAGTCAGAGCTGGTTTATGTGGTCAGGGAGAGGGAAGTTTAGGGTCCCCTGTTGGAACGGATACCTCCAGGACCTGAAATCAGATAAATGGTTGACGATGGATGGATGGATGGATGGATGGATGGATGGATGATCCAAAGTTGGGTCGTGGAGTCATGCTGCAGCCTATCCCAGTGCCCATTGGGCAAAAGGCAGAAAACACCCTGGACAGGTCACCAGTCCATCACAGGGGTCAAGCAGTTAGGAGTTCAGTGCCTTGCTCAAGGACACCTTGACATGCTTTTAGCAGGGACTGGGTATCAAACCATCAATCCTACGCTTTACACCCATGTTTATTGTTTGTTTTTTTCCAATAAAATGACAGTAAAAATGATGATGGACCAATTAAATACGTGATGTGAGATAATATTAGTCTTTCAATTTCAGCCCAACCTCAAATTCCCAGAATGTAAAACACACAATGAGTATGATGGACGTCTTCCTCCTCACCTCTTTCTCCTCCTGCCCAGCTCCCTTAGCCTGACACCACTGATGGAGGACCCAGAGAATCTGCAGTGTGAGCCACATTTTAGGGTCCCTGCAGCTGCGGATGAGGTCCCAGTCTGTGGGGAGTCGCTGTCTCCTCTGCTGTGCCCTCTCCTTCACCTCTAGGGTGCGGAGGTCCTCGGGGCTCTCACGTCTGCTCGAGGGCTCTGTTTTACTTTGGGCATTCACACCATTCACAGCACAGCTTCCAGAGAGGAAGGAGACAAGGTGGGAATCCCAAGAGTGTTCCTCTTTTTGAAGGGAAACTCCACTTACGTCTACACCCGCTAGCAGTCTTTCCACTCTCGCGGTGAAAGCCAGCAACATGTTCTGCAGAAGATCCAGGGCCTCGGTCAAGGGCCCCTGCAGCAGTGGGTCCTGAGGCGGGACTTGGACCTTATCTGTTGATTCTGCTTTTACGTCAGAGACAGAAGTCGAAGACCGGCTGCCATTTTTAGGTGGCGCCGTTAGGAGCCGTATGGCCGAACCCACAATACAGGAATGGTCCCTCAAAGTGAGGAGCATCTCATAGTCCTTAGTGGCCATTCCACAGAGACTTCTGTCCCCCCTTTTACCACAGTCACCCTCTTGGCTGTCCAAAGGATCCCACTCACCCCCCACAGGCCCTTCTCGAGTGATCTGGCAAGGTGCGAGCATCTCTTCGGCCTGGGCTTGGCTGATGTCTCGAGGCAGAGAGCCCTCAGTAGCAGCAGCCATGCATCTTGCTGCTTTCTCCTCCCCAGCCTGCTCACACCCCACATGCTCCCTCCCCATACAACCCCTAACTTGGTTGAAGTGGGGAAGGTTTTCTGCCCCGACTTCCCTTTGATCCGCCTCCTCCTCCACTTCCCCCGCACCTCCTACTTTCTCTCGGAGGTCGCTCATCTCCGCTCTCAGTCCACGGTTCTCCACCTCCAGCTCCACGATGCGCCGGCTCAGCAGCGTTGCCTCCTCCTCAACCAGCTTCAAGTGAACTTTGACTTCGGCCTCCCTGGCGAGGGCGGAGTGCGCCTGGCATTCAGGCGGTTGGGCGGAGTCTATTTCTCCGTAGGCCGCACGATATTTCGCCAGCTCCTCGCGCATGCTCTCACCGTCTGACACCAGCTTGGTCAGCTTCTTGCACATCAGAGCCAACTCCTCTTTGGCAAAGTGGAGCTGGCATTTGAGATCGGCGCTGTCGTCCTTAGTAAGGAAAGACAACATGTGTTAGATACGCAGAAGGGAACCGTGGAGAGACGCGGGCATCGTGACGGATACGAGCACAGTGGAGAATCCAACCTCGATCTGTTGAGAAAGCCGCCGCTCGGCCTTGCTGGTCGGTGACCTGATGCTTCTTCTCTTCAGGGAATTCTGAGGAATGAGAGAGTTTAAAGAGAGATTGATCAAGGCTGCAAATCAAGGCCTTTACCCACAATGCAACGTGTTCTTGATAGTTTTACAGTTACACTGGCTTTCACAGTTCCCACATAAACCACCATGACCCTTGTGCTAGCCAAAGAGAAGACCTTACCGACTATGAGCGCCAAGTTTCAGACTGACACAAATACAAAACCACGCCATCATAGACTGCAGGCTCACTTTACTTCATAGGCTCCGGAGGCGTCACTGCCCTCCATGAGGGAGCCTCTTTGTCAGTCTGAGTACGAAGGTAATGTAGGCCAAAGACTGTCCCTGTCTGGAGGCCATTGTCTACTTGATTGACGCTTTTCGGCGGGTGACGGCGTTATAAATAACCATCTTCCAGAGGCTGTTAATGTGTGAGGGTCAAGTCCTGTGATCCTCCACCCCCGTCAGTTAGCTGTCAAATAGGTTTGCTATCAGTGAAGGAGAAGAAGAAGAAAGCCAGTGTATTTTGTCAATGCATGGTTGCAGTGAAATGTGTTCCCTCCATTTAGCCCATCCTATTGTACAGGAGCAGTGAGGAGCTGCAGCACCCGGGGACCGACTCCAGTTCTCTTTCCTACTGCCTTGCTCAGGGGCACAGGCAGGGGTATAAACCCTGACATGCATGTCTATAGGATGGTGGGAGGAGACCCACACAGACACGGGGAGAACATGCAGACTCCACACCAAGGACGTTGGACAGGTTTCGAATCCATGACCTTATTGCTGGGAGGTCACAGAGCTGACCTCTGGGCCACTCGGCCACCCGGGGTGTGGTTAAGGGAGGCCGGGTTAAGTTTAAGGCAAGCTCAATGAAATCCAAGTCCTAGGTGACACGGACACGCTCCTCCAGCGTGCACCGTGGAGGCTGGCTGACAGCCTTTTTACTTCAGCGTGGGCATGTGCGTTGGTGTTGGAGGCTGAGCAGCGACAGTGAGACCCACAGGATCACACGTGTAACTCTGTCATGTGTCTAGGGACCATCACCCCGTGTCCTCCAGCGACATGGTTCTCCTGGATGCAGCTTCTCCCTCCCCACCTGGTTGATGCTCACACTGCACCATAAGACCATACTGGCACTGGGCCGTGTAAAGTCCCACAAACAGGGTCACAGACAGTCTCACTGCAGCGCCGCTCGTCAGCCTTCCCCATCCCTCCAGGCCGGGCTCTGTGGCTCTAGATTAGGTGATATAAGTGGATTTCCTTGTTGGGATCAGGGGCCCAGCAGCTGTCTCAGATGAGCGGACTAGACTGAGCTCACGCCAAAGCAGTGAATCCTGGATTAGAGTAAGCACGTGTCCCTGGAATGCTCCGTCACTGCCACCGGACGCACGAGGGCCAAGAGAGAAGAGAGAGGAGAAACCACGACAAGGGCAGGTGGACAGGGAAGGAAACATCACTGTGAAGATGCGGCGGCCATCACACAGCTGGCCACCCAGCATGAAGAGGTGGCTGGAGGTCAGTGTGTCACTGCCCGGTGGCTGGCTTTTTAGAGGGCTTAATACACGCCGATCCAGATTTAGCCCCGCTTGATAGAATCAGAAAGAGGGAAAGGGGGAGAGAATCTATTTCTGTAATCTCAGTGCCGCTCCTGTATGGACTCTCTCTCTCGCCATTTTCCCCGTCATCTCCACTGAGAATGTCAGCTGTGCAGGAGTTCAGACTCCAACATGCCACACTGGCCCGGCCCCACCCAGGCACCAGTCAGCTGCTGGCCGTGCCCTCAGCCTGTAGCCTTGATCTGGATGGCCGTCAGCTGTCGTTTGACTTGAGAGAAACGGGGGAATGGGGAAGGCAACTGGTTGCAATAGGACAGCTGTGAGGAGTGAGACTGGTAATGGAGACTGGGATTCCTTACCAGAGGGACGGGTGGTGGTGGTGGTGGGTTTATAGGTTTAGGTGGCAGCAGCTGATGGCTACGACAGAGTTGAGCATAGGGTTGCCCTACATTTCTAAACCACAGTATCTCTGGAAGCTAGCCAGCTATCCGCCACGGGTTTCCGCTGAACCTCCTCGATAGTCTGCCGATGGCCTTTCTGAGAGCAGACTCACTCAGAATGACTCGCAGTCTATTGAGCAAAAATGAAATTCAAATATCCCCACATTAATTTGGATCATTACAGCCTATATTAATTGGTATGTCATGTCATGTCACGTCATCATCAAAGTCAGGTCACAGATCTGCTGGAGCCTATCCCAACGCTCTTTGGGAGGCAGGTGGAGAAACACCCTGGACAGGTCACCACTCCATCCCAGTGCTGGCATGGAGGACTGAGGCCGGAGGCCCCTCCTGATACCCCCTCGGTGGGTTTGAACCCACGACCTCTGGCACGTTAGTTCCAGAGCCACACATTTTACCCCTGAGCAGCCACCATCGCCCCCCTGGGATTAACTGGTATCCGTACCACTCCTTTACGTCAGGCTGACCTGCAGCTATCTGACGTGGACAGTTTCCAGCATGACTTTGCTAGCATCACAGCTAACTCACACAGATCGGTCACGATGCACCAGAATATTAAACTACGCAGCCTATCTAAGATGATATGCTCCATGGTGTCACATGATGATGCTCCCTAAGCTATGAATATTAGCTGGCAAAAACGTCAAATTGACAGTGTTTTTACATTAATGAGGGGTGGTGGCTGCCTCTGGGTAGCCTTGACGTAATGAAGCAATATTTGCTGGTGTCCCACGGCATAAAGTAATGGTCGTTCTACACCCTCGGTGCTCCAGTGGGCGCTGAACCAGAATCTCATCCCTTCTCGATAGATGGGCTTCGTCAAGATTCATCAGATAGATATGAGGACTGAGGAGAAACTGTATTCATGCTAATGAAGCAGCACCTCTCTCAAGTTGGCTTTCTCCATTTCCGCCTGCAGGACTTGCTTGGCCACCTCCAGTTCCTGCGTCCTCTCCCGGAGGGCCTGGTTCTCCCATTCCAAGCGGGAATTCCTCTTCTGAACCGACTCCAGCTCATTGTGCAGGCGGAGGGACACGCTCTTCGCGACCTGTAAGCATGCCAAGAGGTTAGCATCCGTCCTCAACAGTCAAGCCAGTCAAGTCAAAGTAAAGCTGTCGGTGCAACACGTGGACACATGCCGGAGCTGAGTCGTAGGCCTGCTCATTGCTCAGGAGGCAGGGCGGTCGTCTAGTAATCAAAAGATTGGTGGTTTGATGCCCGACCCCTGCAGAAAGTGTCTTGAAGTGTCCTTGAGCAAGTCACTGAACCCTCAACTAATGGAATCCTGTGATGGAACAGTGACCTGCCCAGGGTGCTTCCCCATATTTCGCTCAATGAGGGCTCCAGTATGACGACGATGGATGGATGGATGGATGGATAGATGGATGATAAGGTGCTTGACTAGCTGAATAGTCTATGACCGGGGTGTCCAAAGGGATCCAGAAAGGGCCGCTGTGGGTGCAGGTATTTGTTCCAACCAAGCACTCGGACACCTGATTCTATTAGTCAATTAGTCGGCTCAACACAAGTATCTTTTATTAATTAAGGTCCTTATCAAAGACGACTGGGTGATTACTGGTGTGTCGGTGCTTGGTTAAAACAACGACCTGCATCCACAGCGGCCTTTTCTGGATCCCTTTGGACACGCCTGGTTTGTCGCCTCCATTTGGGAGGTGGTTCGTGAAACACGTTTTACAAGGAAATGCTGATGTAGGAAACTGCCGGAGGAGAAGCCTCTAAAAGACCAGAGAGTGAGACATGGAGGGGTATCAGACCCCGCCTCACACTCCAGCACACCACCGCAGCTCCGCGTGCACAAACCAGGACCACACAATTGACGGCACCTCTGAGGGGGAGCGGAGGGAGTCATCCATGAGCTCAGCAAGAGCCCCCGTGGTGATGAGTCCTCCCGTCATACAGGACGGCTCACTAACCACCTAATTATACTTTTCTGCAAAGCACAAACGAACAGGATGCATTAAAAAGAGGCTCAGATCTGCTAAACTCCTCGTGGCACGCAGCAGCAGCAGCAGCGTTTTACATGGTACTGCTTACCGGAGGGCAGAGAGGAGGAGGAGTAGATCTGAGGGCAGGAGGTTCAGTTTGGTCTCTGTGCCTGGAAACTCAGGGAGTCACTCAACAGCTTCGTATTCTTTAATCCTTCCCAATGAGTCACGCAGACGACGGTGGAGTGTGCTACACACAAAGAACGTGGCCTATTGTGTTTGTTCCTATCAAATGCACAGCAAAACCGACACAAGGGCCACGGTAGTTCAGTGGTAAGACCACCTGCCTCAGGAACTGACGAGACAGGGGATGCGGGTTCGAACCCACCGCAGGGAGCCAGGAAGGGCATCTGGCCCTAATCCCTCCCAAGGTCCATCTAAGTTCGTGTTCGCCCCCAAAGACGAGGACTAATGGTGACATGTGGAAATAGACCTCTCACAGACCAGCATGAACGTGCCCTGTGAAGCCGTTAAGAACTGACACGACTCAAGGTGCACGAATAGCGTGACAGTTTACACTTAGATGGGAGTCACCATGGTGTTCAACATTTATCCATCCATCTATCCATCATCAACCACTTTTCCAAAGTTGGGTCACAGTCATGCTGGAGCCTATCCCAGTGCTTATTAGGCAAAAGGCAGGGAGACACCCCGGAAAAGTCCCCAGTCCATCACAGGGCTGGACGAGTTGAGGGTCCAGTGTTCAGACAGACAGAGAGAGAGAGAGAGAGAGACAGGGAGAGAGAGAGAGAGATAGACAGACAGAGGCATGGCGTTGACCTTGATGTCATGCTCCAGGGTCCGGATCAGCTCCCCGTCCACCTGTCCCGTCTGGGCCACTCTGATGCTGCGGCGCTCGGCCTTGCGGAGTCGGTACTGCAGGATGCGACAGGTCTTGTTGGACTGCTCCAACTGCAGCCGCAGCTCCTGCAGCTGGTACACCTCCTCCTCCTGGAACATGTCTCGCATCTCCAGCATCTCACAACGCAGCTCCTCCACCTCATCCTGCAGCGGACCATACGGAGAGGCAGACATCAGAACGGGTCACCATGCAGCCATGACGCTTGCACTTGTCCGTTCATTTTATTCATTTTCTTTTCAAAGAGCTCAAGCAAGTGAATGGGAAGGAGACCAATAACTACACCACAGTTTGAGCTGACGGGTAGCTGAGGCTCTACTGTAGAGTCCAACTAAAGATGAGGTCCTGAAGCTTGAGCCGCTCCTCATGTCTGAGGCTCAGAGGCCAAGCATCCCTCCTGTGACCTCTGGGCATGTTCAGCTTCATGCCTCAGCCCACGCAACATGACGCTCATAACAGTCGTGATGGCCTGGCCATATCATCTCAAGTACCGCTGACATGGAATCCACCATCATTCTCTATTCCCTCTCAAATCCCCCAGCTGCTCACTTCTATGGGGACGCACTGCAGCGCCTCATAGGAGGCGTCACTCAGTGGGTAGAGCGGTTGCCTGGCAATCGGAAGGTCACAGGTTTGATCCCCGGTCCTGCAGAAAGCGTGTCGAGGTGTCCTTGGGGAAGACACTGAACCCCTAACGGCTCCCTGAGGCCCACATGGTGGCAGCTCACTGCCCCTATACAATAGGAAGGGTTAAAATGCAGAGCATTCTACATTTCCCCTTGAGGGACTGATCAGGGAATCTGTTTAATTAACACGTCACCAAAGTACACGCATCTGTCATGCTATGTCATGAACTCCACACAGAAAGGACCCGGATCAGGATTCGAACCCGGGACCTCCTTGCTGTGGCCCAGCAGACTGGGCCAACATATACAAAGTGAGCCATGCACCTCATTTAACCCATTACATGAGACGAAGGTGTGCCGCCATTTCTACCCCAAAACCCTCAAACTCATACCCACACGTCCAGGGAGGGAAAACGGGCGTCTTACTTTCAGGTACTCGTTTTCTGATCGCAGGTCTTCCGCCTCTCGCAGGAGCTCCTCGGTCGTGTCCCCCATCATCTGATCGCCGGTGAGGCTCAGAAACGCCCCGGAACCACCGATCACACCGGGAGAGCCTCCGAACCCCGGGCCGGTTCTCCCGGGCTGAGCATGGAGCGGGCCACCATGCTGTCTGGACGCACCACGGCCGGCCGGCGTCTCGTAGGCTCTGCCGTCTGTCCAGGTCAGGTCGGTGTCGCTGCTCTGAGAGTCCAGCTTACTGCCCTCCGACGGGCAGTCGGAGATCTCCGAGCAGCTCTCCGAGGAGGACAGCTTCCCGGACACGCACCCGGAGTCCTTACTCAGGTCCTCCGAGGCGTTGCTGACGTCGGACAACTTCCTCTGTGCGCCTTGGGTGCTGTGCCCGTCCGTGGAGACCGCGGCTGGCGTGGCGTGTGCCGGACGCCTGGCGACCCCCACCGGCCTCACCTCTCTCCCGGACCCCTGACCTGCAGGAAGGTCTGAGGTAGAACCTTTCTTCTGTGCGTCCTTGGATGATGCCGACGGATCTCGCTTGTGTCTCTGTCCGGCGCCTTGTTGCTGCAGGACCTTGGTCTGTCTGGGCCACCGGAGAGCCCTCTTTGCGCTCTTGTCTCCCTCTCTGTTCATCCTTGGTGGTGGTTCTCGTCCTCACTCCCCCCTTTCACAAAGTCAGCCCCTCAGACGCAGACGGCGCCGCTCTCTGGGTCTATGTGGATCGATCGTGGTGCTGTAAGGAACCCGTCCAGGTGGTCCTGTTAACCTCTGGGACTAGATGGACTCTACAGCGTCCTCTCCATCATCTCTCCATCCTCCTCTGACCGAGGTCAGAGACGCATGGTTGCTGTTCTCCGCCCACGGCCCTGACTCATGCTCTCATTAAACTGCCAAGTGTCTTCACCAACACACTC
>OMLC01067852.1:0-11807 GCA_900302585.1 Regalecus glesne | reverse complement strand
GGGGGGGGGGGTAATAGCTTTCTAGTGGAGATAACTCCACCTGTAGTGAAGAGCTGGAGGTTCTCAGCTGAACGGCTCCCAGAGCTTCAGATGGTCTCTGCTGGAGATTGGAGGGAAGTCATCCATTTTCTTTTGAGTACGATAGCATTCTGCTAGCCGCTGCCACGCCATTCGTAGACATGGTTTGAGGAATCTTTGCAGTCATTTCCTCAACAGATCCACCTCCTCACTAGAGGACAGGTTCAGGTGACAGGTGGTCTTCTAGAGTGATGACCTCCGGGCTCCGTAGGCCTCCAGATAATCACCAGACTGTTTTAGCCCTGAGCTAACAACTCCACGGCAGGCTAAATATCCGGCCATGTCCGTTTTGCCATCGGCGAGAGCACGTTGGACTGGCGGCCGGGATCGTGTGGGAAATAAGACCTGGTCTTAGGCAGTGGACTGGATTAGATCAGGTGGTTTAATCACCACACCACGGAGGACAGTGGGATTTATGGTTGGTGTTGAGCTGCGTTGGTTCAACGGTCTGGTCCTGGGGGCACATTTACCACCACAGGGCCGGTACATGTGCAGCGCTCACATTAAAGCCCTTTGAGTGGCCGTTAGACTAAAGAGGGGGGGGGTGGAGAGATGGAGGAGGTGATGATCAGGATGTGAGGGGTGGGAGATGATCTCATTGGCTGGTTTTCTAATACATACATAGCGATGCAACTGAGGGCGGTGGATTTCTATTGGTCCGGATGCTGTGTGGACAATCCACTGGAGTCGTCTTATTTTTCGTTTCTGCCATTCAAGCCTTCAAGACTTTAAATCAGTTTCCAGCTTTGCTTTCGGCTGCCTCTGCTCGGGCGCAGGCTTTGGATTTGTTGGCCAACAGTCGAGCAGATACTTTCGAGGTTCTAAAGTGGCCCGAGCATTGTGATTGTGCTCATCTGACACACCGTGATGACCTGGTCTGTCTCACGTTAGCTATCGTTCTGTCTTTTCTGGGATTTTACTGTTGCAGCAGCTTCTTCTTCTTTTATTTGAGTGTTGTCTTTTTACCCAGTGAACGGTCTTACTTGGGTTTTTGTGGCCCGTAACACAATCCTTGCAGCCAGCCTAACTCATTTCAAGAAACACACTAAGTCAGGATGTAGTCTCCAAACTCTGGATTAGTTGAGAATAAAACAGATTTTATTTTTTTTATACAGTATATGTTAGAAAATTAACATTCGCTAGTGCGCAGGTGAACTTGGAGTAAGCTATCCCATGAACGTGAACTAGCCAAGTAGAATAGAGGACAGAAAGCATCCATTCAAACAAGTATAGAAATGTACAAATGTGAGTCAGTTTGTTAACAATAAGAAAGAACCGTGGGTACGAAGGTGTGTTACTTAAAGACAATGAGTTCTAAAAGCTTCAACATTGCGGCAAATTGCGCAAACTTTGCGCGAACATCGCGGTATGTGTGATTTACCGTAACGCATCCCTGACGGACTGATGAACGTCATCAACACGTCATCTTTAAGTGACCGTGACGAGAGGTAATTTACTGTACTACACCATTCTGACCGGTAGAGGGCAGCAAATCATAGTAGGTAAAGAATAAAACTATATGTAGCACTTAGAAAAACAGTTACAAAGGTCTTTATGTACAATCGTGAAAAGTAAGACTAAGGATGAATAGCTAACATGAATAAAATAAAATTAAGCATGACAAAAAGAAACATGCTAAGTGAAAAACAACAACAACAACCCAACAGGTCTCTAAAAAGACGCATGTCTAAAAAGATGTGTTTTTAGAAGCCATGTTCACAGCTGCAAAAGGTGCAAAGATTCCACAAATCTAACGAATTGGGGAAGACTATTCCAGAGATTTGGGGCTAAAACTGCAAAGGTGCAGTCACCCTTAGTTTAGCAGTTGGAGCGGGGGATGAGTAAAAGACTGAGGTTTTGAGGGTCGAAGTGGCTGGGGAGTGAGGAGTGAGGGGATCACAAATATGACTGGGGATGAGGTCATGCAGAACTCTAAATGTAGTTAACACGCTCTTTAAGGATATTCTGAATTTTATGGGAAGCCACTGAAGAGATGCCACAATAAGTGTAATGTGGGACCTACTGCTAGTTCTATTAAGCAATCAGAAAATAGATGCAAACCTATTTTTCTATAATCTAACTCATATGAGAATATGCAAGAAGGAAAATTATAACATAATATTAGAGGAAAATAAATATTACATCAAGTGCACATGGAGAGTAATAAATAAATAAAATAAATAAATAAAGGATTTCCTTATCAGTCCCACAAGGGGAAATTTGGATTTCCCTGCATGCATGACCCATCCTATTGTATAGGAGCAGTGAGCTGCCACCATGTGGCGCTAGGGGAGCAGTTAAGGGTTCAGTGTCTTGTTCAAGGACACCTCCACATACTGTCATCCCACTATATGAAGATGTGGATAGACATCACTCTACCAGTTATAGGCCTGTGTCCGTACTTAACCAGTTCTCTTCGATTTCAGAAAAAGTCTATTGTGAAAGGTTGGATCATTTTATTGAGAAACATGATTTTTTTGTCAGATTGTCAGTATGGGTTCCAATCAAACCGATCAAATATGATATCTATGACATTAATAATAGTCATAGAAGATAATATTCATTGCATGGATAAGAAGAAGTATGCAGTGGGAATAGTCATAGCTTATTTTAAAGCATTTGATACAACCGACCATCAGATATTATTTAATAAAATGACGAGGTAAGAGGTGTCAGAGGGGTAGGACGAGATGGGTGGAAAAGTTATAAGAGGGACAGAAACCAAGTTTTGAACATAGGTGACAACAAATCAACATCCATGAGCATTACTTGTGGAGTACCACAGGGGTCAATCT
This sequence comes from Regalecus glesne, assembly GCA_900302585.1. Lineage (NCBI taxonomy): Eukaryota > Metazoa > Chordata > Actinopteri > Lampriformes > Regalecidae > Regalecus > Regalecus glesne. Next base: position 8,934 of record OMLC01067852.1, on the reverse strand, counting down.
CAGGCCCCAAATTGTTTGTTCTGTACATCAATCCTATGTTTAAGGTATCGAGTCAATTAAAATTCCTTTTATTTGCAGATGACATATTTTTGCTCAGGGAAGAATTTACAGGAACTTTTGGAATTGATCACAGCTGAAGTTTTACAGAAACAAATTATCATTGAATCTCAACAAAACTAAGTTTAGGTTATTTGGACATTATGAAATAGAAGTAAAAGTAATGATCAACAGTATCCACATTGAAAGAGAATAGGAATCTAAATGTCTCGGTGGGATACTTGACCATAAAAGTGAGAACAAACAAGCCAAGGAGCGTTGACATTCTGGAACAGAGAGCATTGTACATTCTTTATTGTTCACTCCTACTGCCATGTTTAGCAGAAACGTCCGAAATGAGTCGATCCTAGTGCACATATCTGAAGATTGTTGTGTTTTTGTGTCGTCACTCTATGTGAAGTCCCAGAGTCACGCCTGCATGGCCAATACACCGATTCTGTTTCTGATCTAGTGATTCTGTGGACCTCATCTATTGCTATCACAACCATCTTGGGCTCGAGGTCAAAATAGTTCCATTGGGTCATCTGGACGTATGTGTGCTGATCTGAAGGTATCTAGTAAGAGGCGTGGCTTGTCCTCCTCAGTAGGAGAAAGCCTTCTAAAGCTGCTGGGAACAGCGCCATTTAAAAGTGACAAATTAATGATGTCTGGCACTGTAGGGCCCAGGAAAGGTCAGAGGTCTTCAAAAGCTGCTGCTGGTAAAGGGGTCCAGTTGGCCGGTGGTTGGTTCAGAAGCCGACAGAGGCCTACCTGAATTCTCAAGAGAGTCTCAAAGCTTTGACACAAGGGACCATCCGTGACTCATTATCCAGATATGGATTTAGAATCAGGTTCTACCGGTTTAGAACTGAGGTTGAAGAACTAATGTTGACTATGACCTCATCGACCTCATGACACAATAAGTCTAGGAACTCATGGGCTGCGGGTGGTGAGCTGCTAATGGACCAATTCTTTGGAGTGGATGTGGTCGCAGAGTCAGGGAGGAATCGAGGATTTTTTTCAAATATGAATTAAGGGAGAGAGATGCGCTGCTTTCACGAGGGATCAAGCACGCTCGTGTTTCAATGAACACTCGTGCCAGGATGCATAAAAAAACCTCCGATTGAGCTTTTTGCCCTTTATGTTCGAGTCCCTTTAGTCCCCGAGCTCTGGTAGTGAGAGGTACAACTGAATGGAGGAGACTAGAGAGGGCCACCGTAAAGCCACTCGTCAGATTCTCCCCAGAGTGGGTCTCTGCAGTGGAAAGAGCCGAGCCTCCAGGCAGCTGCCGGCCAAAGGCAGGAGCGGTGGATTGGTCGATGTGGTGAGAGGCGACTGTATTTGTGGCAGCATTGATAGGACGGGCCAGCAGTGCTTCAAATGTAATACCGAAATGGTCTGACCCATCAGATGTGGCTGGCCAGACGCTCCCATCAGGAGTTGTTAGGTCAAACCCAACTGAGGGTGTTAACCCTGCAATGAGTTGACTCTTGAACACACTGAGTAAACCCAGAAGTACCACAAAGGCCCAGAAAGGCTCTGTGAGCTGAGTCTGCTGTACATCTCACCATCAGCCCTCATGGGTGAGGGAGACCAGTCTCGTCGAGCCATCTGCCAGTGCCTGTCTGAGCTCCACACAGCAGTCTTCCTTCTTCAACTTCCATCATAATCGTCAGCTCGGTCTCTTCTCTGCCTCCTACGCCGTCCTGCAGACCACCATCGGATGCTGTCCGGTTACCTTTTTCCCTGTCGGGACGTTGGGGTCGTGGTAGCTGAGCGGTAGACACCTCCAAGTCAAGAGTCATGGGTTCTCTCTCACCTTGGGGCATCAGGACCGAGCCGTCGGCCTTCATCCCCCATGCTCAGTCAATGTGAGGCCCACGTTTGGGAAGGGCTTTGATTGGTGGCAGACCAGAACCACGCCCTACGTAGGCGGGTTCCTATGGAAGGTGCTGCAGGGGGCAGCCCTGAACGGGTCTCCCGGGCAGCTCGGGGAGCAGCGTCGCCTCGGTAACGGATAGCACAGCTGGATGAAAGCCAAAGATGGCCAGAGACTCCATCCTGTCTTAAAGCTGGGATCCGGGAGACCTTCCACAGAACTCCACATGTAGAACTCGAGTGTTATTAGAAATCCCTGCACTGATCTTTGCTTGGCTCTAACTTCTCTGAGGAATGGATCGCTCTCATTGTCGGCCATGGACCCCTCCCTGGACACGCTTGCCCACGATGGTGAGAGCCGTCTCTCCAACACGCGAACTTTGGCCTGTTCCAGCGTATTAGCCCCAAAGCTAATCCCAGGGTGAGTCCGGCTGAACGAACTCCGAGCCAGTTGAGAGCGGACACGTAGCGTTGAAATGGAGGCCGGCCTAGCCGGTGGGACTGACCCACTTCTGTGACCCTATCAAAGGTTTCCTTACTGAAAGTCACCACCTGGTTTCTTCACCGTCCTCCAATGAGACGAGCGGTTTGGGGGGGGTCCTTAACGAAGCCCCTGCCCGGCCCTCTCCCCCCACAGACACCAGGGCTGCTGAATCAGGAGCTCCCTCGCTCATCATGGCGGCCTTGTGCAGAATCTGGGTTGATTACTCCTGCTGTGACATCACACCAAGGGACACTCGGGATTGGCCGGTTCGAATGGTGCTGTTCAGCCCCGGGAACGAGCTGCCGGAGCAGATGTTATTTAAGTGCTGTGAAAACATGAACACGGTGACAAGCAGAACCCACCCTGAGACCAGCCAGACACATCTTGTTTTCTGTAATGCCCCCCCCAACACGCCTCCCCCTTTAATAACCCTCCCAGTGATGCGTCCCATCGCTCTCCGTGTGTGTGTGTGCACGATTCATGTTTTACAGCCCTGCAGCTCGTAGAGATCCGTGACCTCGCCTAACCTTCCAGCGCTCCAGCACAAAGGAAACGATTGTTGTGGGTCCAGTCAAGGACAAAGTGTGTTTGTCATCTCTGGGCCCGGCGGGCCGGCGATGGAAGGGCTTATACAGACGTGGTATTGTGTGCTGACCGGCATCTCCGGCTCCTTACTGTAGGTTCACTGGGGGCGTTTGCACCGAGGGCAGAGAGCCTGTTGTTCTGCGGTAAATCCACAGGACTGACCATTAATTAAGCTATTATCTGGCTTGCTGTTTTCCAAAGACCTGCACCTCGTTCTCTTTCACGGCTCGGGCAAACAGGGAAGAATGTGTGTCTGCTGTGTTTCATTGACTTTTGTGCGTAAAATGTCCTCCCGCACTTGGATTTACAGCGCGTCGTGTCCACGAGCGGGGATCTCACGAGTCCAGGCGGGTCGAGGGTGCCGGTGGTGCCGGTGGGAGGTGGAGGCCGCCAGGCTGAGGTGAACCTGTCCTCTTTACACAAACAGGAGAGGTGGTGTTTATCACGGACGCCTCCTGACGACACACGACACATGCCGTGTTGAGGAGGGGACCCGCAGCAGGGCCGGGTGGGTTTCAGCCCGTCTGAATCGATGCGGGTCTCCCGGGACGGCCCGAGGATGGAGCGGATCTGAAAGGAGCACCGAGGGGAGCTCAGATGCGGTGATGCCCTGCGGACAGCGAGGGTGGGGCCGTGCGAGGCGATCTTGAGACACCGTCCACCTTCATGACGGGAAGGCAGGCGTGCACGGCTGTGAGGAAACGAGCAGAAAATCACAGAGGCACGGGCCTGCTGACGTGCACGCTCAGCATGTGCACACACACACACACACACACACACACACACACACACACACTTTAAATGTGTATTTTTGGGCTGTGGAAAGCAGCGTAATCCCTCCCAGAGATATGACTTCCTCTGGGAGAGCGGACATGCTGATTGGGTGGGAAGGTCATGCAGCTCACACGTGCACACGAACATAAAACATACATTCATGTTCTTGCGTGCACATCTGCACCCACGATGTACACGCAAGGCGTAGTTTTGGACGCGTCATTTGCCGTAGTGCATGGTGGAGAGTCTGAGCACAGAGAGATGTGAGGATAAGTGCCGTTATGGGAGTCTGCAGAATTACAGGAATAACCAGACCCGTCCTCAGATGGGCCGGGAGATCTACAAATGAACCCACCCATGCATGTGCCCATACACGCTCACCTGTACCCATGCAGACCCCCCCTCCCCTCTCTCTCTCTGGGTGAGTCTGAGGCAGCTCTCTGTTTTGGTTCTTACTATGCAAACAGGATGTAACCTATTTTGATCACGGTGCCATATTGCATCATCAAATATTAACAGAGCCAGTCCCCGCTGCATTATGTCTGCTCGATTTTGTTAGCTGAATAACGCGCGTCACTTTAGCATCCTCACATTCTACATTTCTCAGATTTATCCAAGCTTACATATGCTGTACTGCATGATGTACATGTACTGGTATGCTCTAATGTCCATCTATTATTATTAGTAATATCATTATTATTATTATTATCATTATCATTACTTCAGCATCTCTGAAACATTCTCTGCACCATTGTGCTGTATCACCTCTTCTATTGGCCTGTATGTGGCACATGTGAAGGTTATCGTGTTGCTATTCGGTCTGAAGTACCTGTGAGAGCCATGAAACCAGAGTCAGATTCCATGTATGTGAAAACCCACATGAGTTGATTCTGGTCCTGATTCTGAATGCAGGGGACCTACCGCTACCCTGCTTCATCCCTGAGTAACAGTCCGTAATCTCTGTTCATGTGTTGCTGCACATGGGTATGTGTGTGTGAGTGTGTGTGTGTGTGTGTGTGTGTGTGTGTGTGTGTGTTATCTATGAGTGTGTGTGGGCCCACATGCATGAGCGCGCGTGTCTAAGAGCATCTGTGTCACAGCGGTCACACATATAATATCTATTGATAGAGTGTTAGCACCTCGGTTTCTGCGCCTCGGAGTCATCGACGTTATCGTTATCGACGTAAAATACTCCTCCTCTCATCTCTGTCCCTTTCCCCCATCTCTATTAGCTCTCCTCTGTTCTCTGTCCCCCTCTCTCTATGCTGATCCAGACTTTGGAAGTCAATGTTGCTATGGTAACAGTGTTGGGCTGGCCCTTTCTGCCTCTCTCTCCCTCTCTCTCTCTCTCTCTCTCTCTCTCTCTCTCTCTCTCTCTCTCTCTCTCCTCTTATTCAGACAGGATGCGGTACTACCCCACTCTGGAGTACTTCTGTCTCTGGTACCCAACACCATCACAACTGGTGGTTTCTGCGTGTCCTGCTCTGCTAGCCGCGGAGGCTGACGCTGGATTAGAATGCAGACCCCTCTGAGGGGGCGGGACTCACGGCGGTCCAACTTACTGAATAATTTTGTTTTTCTTCTTCCAAATTCTCCTCAGGCTCTCTGTCCTCACGACCCATCTGTGACTCTGGGGCCTCGTGATCTCCCCTTGCAGCCCAATGGTGGTCTCAGACACAAAGACCCTGCGAGACGTACATTCTACTGGACTTACGACTGATGTTCCTCTGTCTTCTTCTGCTCTCTGTGTGTGCAGGGCACCCCCAGCCATGTCCTCTGGGGTTCCAGATTTGCGCTAACAGAGGAGAGAGACGGAGAGAGTGAGTGAGTGAGTGAGAGAGAGAGAGAGAGAGAGAGAGAGAGAGAGAGAGAGAGAGAGACAGAGGAAGGTAGATTCAAATGTCACATGGCAGAACTGTGTACAGATATATTAACCGGTGCACACATCAACCACACTTAGATAATGTTAGTAAAGGCAGATTGTACCAACAATAAAAACGGGAAATGAGCCTCATAGAATACGTGTCTGTTTCTGTATGTGTCTATGTGTTCTCTGTAGATATGCCTGCTTTATCTGGATTTAACAATCAAGGGATTTGGGGATATGAGCAGTGTTTGTCGGTCTCCTTTGATCCAGATGGAGACTTGACCTTTCATTAATGTTTACTAAACCAACGGATGTTTGGTTCTTTGCAACCAGAGGTAGAGTTGACAGACATGGATGGAAAGCAACACTATTGTGCACTTCAACATTGAGATGCACGGGCAGTCAGTAAGGTGAGCAATAAGCTGCAGAGTCGGACAACAACAGGTGAGGAGGATAACATGAGGGTGACAGGGATGAGAAAAGGAGAGAAAGAGAGGGAGGGAGAGAGAGTACAACTAATGTTGAAGGAGAGGGATAGAAACAGAAAAACACAAGGTAAAGCTACACAATTCTTTTCTCACATTAGTGACATTGACATTTGTTAATACCTTTGTTTGACATTTGTTGTAACTCTCAGTTTTGGAATAGGCTCTTGTTGTATGTGATTCTGTGTCGGATGAAGAAATCCGGCGACAATTGATAACAATGTCAACAGTTCAATGTTTTATATCACTAGGTGCTATTTTTTCAACCCGTGCCATCAGCAGGCTTGGCAATCTGCAAGTAGAGTTCAGGTTCTCCGGATACAAAGGTAATCTTTGTTGATTATCATGAACTGCTTACAATAACTATCCATCCACCCATCCGTCGTCAACCGCTTATCCGAAATCGGGTCGCGGTACAATAACTATGTCCTATGGATTATTTGTGGGATGACAAGAGTATTTATAGCCACCACTGATCCCCATCTTTTACATATTCAATCACCACAAGTGAAAAAGGAAATTAGAAATGAAAAATGACAACATATATCTAATAAGACATGAGCATAGAAACAGATGCCGACATGTTTGACAAAACATAATTAGATCGATCTTATTGACATCCGTTTAGGGTAACAGATATAGCAATAAAGGAGAAGACAAGAAGCGAAAAAAGGGCAGAAAGGATTAAGAAGGATGTAATCCAGAGAGGATTCCAGGGAATGTGTGAGGCAGATGCTTGCTAGCAGTGTGCATGTAAAGTGTCCACCTGTGAGTGCAAGGGATTAAGCCCACTGAATTCTGATGTCTGGTGTTATCACAATGCCTATGAACAGCAGACAGGCTCAGCAGCTACCTATGGGTCTGCAGTCATGCAGACACCCCACAACTAAGGGAACCACCAGAACCTAAAGCACCTCAACCCCAGAGGACCAATGAGTCCATGGGGGAGCCAGAAATCCACAGAGAAACAGCCCCACATACACCCAAGAACCACAAGACAGTCCCCAAAAGCACACCCCTACCACCAACCCCATGCCAATCCACACCTGGTACCTGGGTGAAACCCACTGCAATGTTGCTGGCTAGCGGCTGAATACCTCAGCGGGTAAGAACATTGGCTTTTCCGCCAGAGATCAGAGGTTCAGACTTCATTTAGGACAAGTATCCAGTATGAGTCTGTGCCTAAGATTCCTAATGCTATACAGGCCAACTACCTCTCCAATTTACATCCCTTTTGATAAAAGTGTCTGCTGAATCAAATTGTAGACTTCCCATCTGGCTACTCGCACTGAGCATCCACCTACACAACCATATACATCAATTCAGGCCACCTAACGGCAACCTCTCCAGGGACGGACATGGCCCCCCAGCACCCATGAAATAGCCAGACATAAAGACATGTCAGATTTGATGGTCTATATGTTGAAGACACCTAGTTAGAGTATTACTGACAGATGAGACAAGTGGGAGGTGGATTCGGGGGAAAAGTACTGTGGGGTGTCACCACAGGTGGAAATGGAGGTGAGGTTTGTCAACAGTGAACTACACGGAGAGGACATTACAGCATGCTGCAACTCAGCCACTAGCATTTGGCTACCTAGCCTACTGGCATGGACTTTTTCACTTCTGAAGAGAGAGAAATGATCCCAAAAAAGATTAATATTGTCTCTTAAACTTATACTTTGAGCTCTTCAGGCAAACTGGAGCAAAATTTAAAGGCTGAGGATTCTGCTGAAATGCCCTGATTCACAGGCCAGTGTAGGAACTGGGCCAGAAATAAAGACAGATTTTCAATAAATGTCTAAAAAGCTAAAGTATCATTAAAATAATTTTGGCCAGTTCAAACTGCTGATGAACAAAGATCACTTGATTGACGGAGGACAGGAGTGAGCATGTGGATTCATTAGAAAGCCATCGAATATCCCGTCTGAGTTAGTGATGTTTCTGTATGCTTTTTTGAGTAGCAGACTGGGGAAAGTTGGCATAATTGTAGTGACTGTTGTTTGGAGGACAGTTTGTGTGAATGTGAGCATGTACTACAGTAGTGGAAAGGTCCAGTTTTAAACACCACGATTAGTCCCCATGATCTGGGGGTTGATAACAACCTAGGTGGAGTATGGGGATTAAGGCCAGATGCCCTTCCTGACATCCCATGGTGGAATTGAACCCATAAGACTTGGCTCAATATTTCTTGATGCACGCAAACTACCATTGAGCTACCGCAGAGCCCATGCGTACAAATATGCAGGATATTGTCATGGTGCAAGCAGGGGTGGGAGCATTGTGGGCACGATCTAAAACACCTGCCTCACCCAAATGCTTCACACCTCACCTGTCCTGCAAACCCTAAGCCTATCATTAGGTGTGTGTGTGTGCTGTGTATGCATTCTAGAGCTGGGGGAGAAGGGCAGGGCACAGCAAGAATCACTGCAGCAGTGCATCGGACCAGAGAGAGGCCAAACGCCCCCCCCCCAGGACTGGCCTGCAGGTCATCCCCGATACTAGAAGGGAACCCATTCACAGCAACCAGCCAAGGCACTGGAACGTCCTAGCAAGCACCTCCAAAGTCAGCTGAAGGCTGTCCATCGGCTCCAGCATGCCCCCAACCAGCATATTAGGTGCAATTTTCATCTGATAAACAGTCAAGAAAGAAACAGCTCGACATAGTACAAAGTAGACCAGAAAAGCATATGGATGCAAAGATGAGGGGTGCAATATTAATGGTTTGATATTTGAAAGTGCGTGCATTTGAGAGAGAGAGAGAGAGAGAGAGAGAAGAAATCTGCTCAAGTTGAGATTGCACTCGGGTGACAGTGTAGTGGAAA
>OMLC01067851.1:0-11226 GCA_900302585.1 Regalecus glesne | reverse complement strand
GAAAACCTGACCAGCCCCCAATCCCCCATGCCCCTCCCTTGCTGAAGACCAGGACTGTCTCTTTCATCACTGAAACTGATGTTCATTGCTCATTCATGCGCGATGCCAAGTGAGCCTTACGATGAAAATTTGGATATACAGCCATTACCTTGGTGTTTTGCATCATGTTGCTAAACCATGTAATCACACAAAACAAAGAAGTTGAGGATGATTATATCCAAATGTTCTTTATCATGTTACGTAAAGTATGTAATAAATACTTAACATGAGGTAAAACACAGAAGTAGCAGATGCATATGTCTAAATTGAGCGGCTAGGTTATACATTATAGAGCACATGTTAATGGCTAATGCAAAGTTTTCTCTCAAGTGTCTTTTCCCTCATTAATTGATGAATGAATTCTCTTCTTCTGTATATGTGACCTGGGAGGACCCTGGGAGACTTGTCAAGTCAAGTCAAGTCAATTTTATTTGTATAGCGTCAAATCAAAACAAAAGTTATCTCATGACACTTTACATATAGAGCAGGTAAAAGACCAAGCTCTTTGCGAAACCATGATTTACAGAGACCCAACAAGTACCCCGTTGAGCAAGCACTTGTGATGGGTGCCTCTCTTTGCGCACCGTGGTAAATCAGGCCTGCGATCCTTGATTTGTTAGTCCCTGGTGTGTGTGCTCTGCCGCTAAACTACTACAGCCTCTTCAAAGTTCTTCGTGCATTCAGGTGTCCATCCATAGTTGGCCACTTGTTCGGGCATGGGTCGTAAGGTCAGGCTGGAAGATGGCTGGGCAACCACTGCAGAAATTTTGAAGGAGAAAGCTGGGAAGATACTTGTGTATCAACTGGTCAGAGGAAAGAAGACAAGGAGACTTGGTTGTGAAATGAGAAAGTGCAGCAGACTTTAGTGAGGGAGATGTTGACAAAGATGAAGTGGGATAGCCAGAGAGATGAAGAAAGTAGACAGGAGTACAAAGAGATGCAATGTGAAGCAAAGAGAGATGTGGCAAAGGAACAGAAAAACACATATGGTGAGTTGTATGATAGATTGGAGACTATGGAAGGAGAAAAGGACTTTTACCAATTGACTAGGAGGAAGGAGCAAGCTGGGAAAGAGGTGCAACATGTTAGGGCATTAAAGGATAGAGATAGAAATGTCCTGAAAAATGAGGAAAGTGTTGAAAAGGTAGAGAAAGTATTTTGAGGGGCTGATGAATGAAGAACATGACAGAGAAGGTTGGATGATATGGAGATAGTAAATCTAGACGTGAGGTAGATCAATGAGGAGAATGTGACGGCGGCTATGAAAGGGATGAAGAAAGGCAGTTAGCAAAGTGAGGGAATCCCTGTGGAGTGGAGAAGAATATACTAATACACATTTTCAAGAATAAGGGAGATGTGCGGAACTTCAGCAATTACAGAAGTATAGAGTTTATTTGCCACAGCATGAAGATGTGGAAAAAGTAGTGGAAGCTAGTTTAAGAGGAGAGGTGATGATTAGTGAACAGCAGTATGGTTTCCTGCCATGAAAAAGCACCACAGACGCCATGTTTGCTTTGAGAATGTTGATGGAGAAATATAGAGATTGTCAGAAGGAGTCACATTGTATCTTTGTAGATTTAGACAAACCATATAACAGGGTACTGAGATAGGGGGTGTGGTACTTTATGAGGAAGTCAGGAGGAAGTGTGTAAGAGTGTTGCAGGATATGTATGCGGGCAGTGTGACAGTGGTGAGCTGTTCAGTAGGAATGACAGATGGGTTCAAGGTAGAGGTGGGATTACATCAAGGATCAGCTCGGAGCCCTTCCCTGTTTACAATGGTGATGGACAGGTTAACAGACAAGAACAGGCAAACGTAAGCCTCAATGGACCATGATGTTCACGGATGACATCCTGATCTGTTGTTAGAGTAGAGAATTGGTTTAGTTGAGTCGGGAGAGGTGGAGGTATGCACTTGAGAGAAGAGGAATGAAATTCAGTAGGAGCAAGATGGAAAATATATGTGTGAATGAGTGGGGAGACAGCAGAATGGTGAGTTAAAGGTGAAGAAGATGAATGAGTTTAAATATTTGATGTCAACTGTTCAAAGTAATAGGCAAGGCAGGGTGGATTGTGTGGAAAAGAATATTAGAGGTAATCTTTGACAGAAGAGTAGCAGCAAGGGTGAGAGGGAAGGTATACAAGGTGGTGGTGAGACTAGCTATGTTTTATGGTTTGGAAACAGTAGCACTGACAAAAAGACAGGACCTACATACTGGAGCTGGCATAATTAAAGATACTAACATTTGCATTCGGATTGTAATGAGGAAAGATAGGTTTAGTGATGAGTACATTAGAGGGACGGCTTGGGTGGACATGATTGGAGACAAAGCAAGAGAGGCAGGGTTGAGATGATCCCTTCTACTGGGCACTTCCCTTCAAGGATATACTTTATTCACATTGTAGTTTTAGCTGGGAATGCCATGCTACATTGAGGTCTAATTGGATCCTGATGCCTGAGTTATGAGATGCTATTAATAGTTTGATTTTGGACATAGAGCTGCTTCTAGTCTTGAGGGTATTCTGCTTTTATGTTCCTTAATGGGTGTTCTGGGTTGAAGAATTGATCTAAAAATTAAACTAAGTAGCCTTCCAATTTTCATGGCCATAGTGGTCATGACAGGCAGGTACTACTGAGTGATATATATATATATATATATATTTAAGAAAGAAAGAAAGGAAAGGATTCCCTTATCAGTCCCGCAAGGGGAAATTTGGATTTCTCTGCATTTTTGACCCAACCTATTTTATAGGAGCAGTGAGCTGCCAACATATGGCGCTCGGGGAGCAGTTAGGGGTTAAGTGTCTTGCTCAAGGACACCTCGACATGCTGTATGCAGGACCGGGGATCGAACCTGCAACCTTCCGATTGCCAGACGACCGCTCTACCCACTGAGCTATGCCGCCCCACTAAAGGACTGCCCACTGATTGATTCAGGCTGGGATGATTCAAATGTCATCTGAGAACTTTCAGTGGTTGTTTTGGGCTTGCCATCTGATGTTGAGGAGGCTGGGCTTGGATGGGAGGGAGTGAGAAAGTCTGACATATTTAGTCTGTGTACTTCGTTTTCTTGCCAGCTGGCTAATGTTAGCTCACCATGCAGTTAGCTACATCAAACTTCTGAAGTCAAATTCCATCAATCTAAATTAAGCACTGTCTGGTTTATGTGCTGGAAAGCATACAGGAGTTCACGCGATTGGACAGGTAGCCGCAAGAAGAAATGAGTTGCGTAAACAAACCATTTGGGCATTTCCATCCATCCATGGTTAACCGCTTATCCGAAGTTGGTTTGTGGAGTCATGCTGGAGCCTATCCCGGCACTCATTGGGCAAAAGTTGGGGAAACACCCCGGATCGGTCACCAATCCATCGTAGGGTTTGAGCAGTTACAGGCTTGCTCAAGGACACTTTGACGTGGTTTCTGCAAGGGCCGAGGACCAAACCACCAATCATCTGATTACTAGACAACTGATGGGTATTTCTATTTTTTTATTGTTTTATTTTTTTTTTCGCTTGTTCGTTTTTATGGCCACTGGTGACAAGCAGAAATAAAATGGTCACGAAATTAGATAAATAAATCTCCTTGTATATATGAATGAACATTTAATCAAATATAAGTATGCCAGATTTATTCGCCAGGCTAATTTTCTCTCATCCCAAGCAACTAGAGCACTTAGAAATGCTCTCTGAAGGAACCGGGGATCGATCCAACAATCTTACAATTATCACAAGACCACTCTTCCTCCTGAGCTATCCTACCCCTTGGAAATAGACTCGCATTGGCAATCATTTTAGTCGCCATCTTGAACCCTGTCAAAATTAGCAGGTCAACTATTATCTCTCCTGTTATCTTGGAGGACTAAATAGTAATTGTATCATGACCAACAGTGCAAAATCATGTCAAATCCAGTTGGTACACGAGCCCCATTGGTTGATCACTAACATCAAGTTGTCTGTTAAACCAAAATGGAAGGAGTCTCTATCCAGTCAATTTAACACTTGGCAGGTGTATTGCTGAATCCTCAAGGAAGTACGGTGTGGAGTGTGATGTTCTTTATTTTTAAAACATGGATTCCCTTATCAGTCCCATAAGGGGAAATTTGGATTTCTCTGGATTTTAACCTATCCTATTGTATAGGAGCAGTGAGCTGCCAACATATGGCAACCGGGGAGCAGTTAGGGGTTCAGTGTCTTTCTCAAAGACACCCCAACGTACTTTCTGCAGGACCGGGGATCAAAACTTCCGATTACCAGATGACCGTTCTACCCACTGAGCTATGCTGCCCTTAGATGAGCATCTCCTAAGAAAGCTGTAAGTAGAAATACTGGAGGCCAAGCAAATAGCCCATTCCAAACAGATGCATGTGTTGAAAAGGCACTGCACTAGTAGCATAATCAAACTACCATGTACCGTAGAAAAGGTTTCATCACTCATCCAGCTGACCTCATCAGTCTGGGCTGACTACAGATGTGCCCCTCCCTTATAGACAATACAGTTGCATGAAAACAAGGATTGGTTCATGAACAAATTGGCCATCTACTGGAGTTTCAATGGCAATCTACCATTCACAGAGGAATGGGGAATAGTTGCAATCACAGTGTTTTAAAATGGTTTACTCTTAGCCCCCCAGGTTCAAGGATGGTTATTCCTTCTTCACATCGATAGCCTCTTTGACTCCCCATTCAAACCAGCGTTCCTCCCTATCAAGGATCTGTAAATCCTCATCTTTGAATGAGTGGCCACTGGCCTGTAGATGGATGTTTGACCCCGGAGTCCTGACCTGATGTGTTGGCTCTTCTGTGTTGTGTCATCCTCTTCTGGGCCAGCGTCTGTTCAGTTTCCCCGAGGTATAAGTCCTCCTTAACAGCATAAACTATATTACTCTACTTTTGCTGGGGTACCCAATCCTTGGGGTGGGCTTATTTCTTGCACGGTGTGTATCTGGGTTTGAAAGCAACTGTGATGCAGTGTTGGGAAAGTGTGCATCTCAGCTGTTCTGAAACTCCCATCCCATATGGGAAAAAAATTAAACTCTTATTAAAAATGCATATTAATGAAAATTTAGAGTCAAATGTAAATATGCCCCATTTAGTGACCAGGCTAATTTTCATCTGTTATTTCAAGTAGTTGGAGGTTCAGTGTTTTGTTAAAGGACACTTTGACATGCTTTCGAAGGGCACTTGGGATCAAGCCACCAATCTCACTATCATTAGACAATCCCCCTACTTCCTGAACCATACTGCTCCACTGGTTCACAGTGAATCACCACTGGTTTAGGCTTAGACAGCTGCCGTCCTCTCTTTGATCAACTTGGTTGGGCATCATCCTTGGTTTGACAAACTTCCAGTCGAGATAAACACGTAACCAGGGCCTATTTAATGTGGGATTTCTCCCTTTCCCTGGATGCTGTGTCAATGGTGACGTCAGCTCAGTGGTACATAGTCGTGATGACTCCTTGTTAACTCTTGTGGATGATGAGAGTCAAACCTTGGGTCTACTACTTCCACTTTCGGCTGAAACAAACCCCAAGCACTGATCCGTATGTATGAGTTAAGAGTAGATCTGTCTCCATCTTACAATGCTGTGACTGCAACTATTCCCCAACCCCCGTGTGAATAGTAAACCTAATCATTGAAAGACCTGTCAATGGCCAATTTGCATATGGAACCATCATTGGTTTCACTCTTTATGCAACTGTATTTTGGTGAGAATGAGAATACCTCCAGTCAGCTTAGACTGAAGAAGTCACTTGGATGAGTGATGAAATGTTTCAATCAATAAATGTTGTGTCCAGATGAACTGATTCAACTTTATTAAATTCCTTACTTTGATTATTGAGCCTGCGTAAAGATAAATGACAATGTAACTTGTCAATGCCAGATGTTGTCGATCTCACACACGGCCAACAGCTTTGTCTACTGCATCTGAATGTAAAGCTGCAATAGGTTGTCCCCCGCGCATGATATATCAGACAGCACAGGTCCAAATTTGATCACATTTAGTGGGAATCGTGCATCTTGACACTGTAATTTAAAGTTTACAGTATCACAATGGTTGCCCAACACGCCACTCCCTGCAAGCTCGATAGAACCCAAACTTTAAATTAAGTACAATTTCCTCACTATTTCCGCCAAGTTTTATACGTTTCTGGGGTTTTTTGTTACACATCCCATTGCTATAATCTTAAAGTATAGGTTACTGAAATATAGTCCAATTATTTCAGGAGGGAGGCTGTTTGTTTCTCCGTGTGCAACACAAAATATGAACCATAGGATTTTATCAGAAATGTCACCAAATTCCTCTTATTTGAGCAGCTATAACTCCGCCTCCCTGTCATTTTGACATAGATAGACAGACGGGCTGATAGCCACATGACCAAGGCCTTTGGAATGTGTTTTTGGTACAGTTAAAACCCTGCAGCTCAATGCATTCATTGACAACAACAGACACGCCAGATATCATAAAACAATGCAGTGATATGGTAGCACAACATAGAACCACATACATTTGGTGAATGGCATGCTGGTAGCATTTGAATTTCTTTTCCCTAGTCCGATCCTCTGAATCCTGGTAACTAGGGGGGGGGAAAGGCCGCTTGTGACTGGTGTTGTCTTAGTGCTGCACAGTGACCTCAGTGTAGCGTTTCCTCGAGGGAAGGAGCTAAAAGAGGTAGTAATGAGCAGGAACTGAGGGGGGTCAGCGATGAGGATCTTTGCTCACTTTACAGTCTGGTGAGTGTGGAGAGTCAACTGAGGGAAACGCGTTGCCTATGATTACCCATGTTTGACTTTCTGCAGCATCGTGCCATATTGAATTAGAAGATATTATGATGGACTTGATGGCTGAGCAGAAGAGAATGAGAAGTTGATGCTAGGTCCGAGTGTGTTTTAAGCTGCCTAAGGAAGTAGTCATTGTTGAGCTTTTGCACTGATGTATTCAGTGTTTGTTTTCCACTTCTGGTTATCTGAGGAAGTAGTCATTGTTTAGCTTGTGCAATGATGTGTGTTCAGTGTTAGTTTTCCACTTCTGGTTATTGCTGATGTGTGTTCTGAGGAATTCACCACACCAAGGCTCAATAATTGTTTTTTAACCGTACATCTCTTGAAGTTGAACATTTTTGGCCACCATTGTTGTGAGTGACTTGGTGGGGGACTGAATCGGTTTGCCTTATAAAACCTCTTGGTTAAGAGGGCCAGTACGTCATAGCTGCATTGCACCGGATTAAAGTGAGGAATCCCTGCACCATTTGTTGATGACATGTCTGCAGGTATCTTATTGGGTTGTAAAATTCTTTACACCTTTTTATTTTGTAATTCATTTGATCACGATGTAAAATTCACTTCTCAAGCCAGCTATGCTGACTGACGGACGATTAATTCATTAATTCAAGACATGTGATCTTCATAGATATCATAAAACTTTTCTTTCTTTATTTTAAGACTTATGTAAGGTTTTTAGATCACTTTTTTAATTACCGCACTCCCCTTCATGCCCACAGGGGTCTCAGCGACTGGAATCCCGAAAAGAGGAGGACAACAGGAAGTGGGAAGGCTCAGCCGAGAGGAAGCGGGACGTCAGCCCCGCCAGAGTGACACAGACGCTGCAGGCCACAGAGAGTGTGAGTTCAAAACAGTACCGTGTTCATATTTCTCTCTACATGTGGTGCAGCCGCAAGATGACGCAGTGACACGGCTGAACTGAAACATCATTTGGAGCGGAGTAACTTCAATGGTTTGCTGTGCTGTAAAGTGCGTATGGTGTAATCTATATTGCACTTAGCAGATTTAGTAAGTAGTTTTTGACTTAGATTAGGGTACACAAATAGTTGTATGCGAAGGATTAATTTCCAAACGTCTGTATGTGTATTCATGGGTAGTAAAAACCTGTAACTTAGGTCCATGATTAAATATATTGAATATCTCTGGCGGACAGTTGGGTCTGCAGCGAAAATCATTGGCTCCAACCTGCCCTCCATTCAAGACGTATACATCTCCAGAGTCAGGAAACAGGCAGAAAACATCACTTCAGACCCATCACATCCTTTTCAGAACCTGTCATGACTCCTGCCCTCAGTAAGCTGCAACAAAACACCGTCCGCCAAAGCAACCGGACATAAAAACTGTTGTTTTTTTGCACAGGCTGTCATTCAAAGGAATGCTTAACATTGTCAAACGCTCACCATATATCTTGTATACACTGTACTGTACACTGTACATAGACCAGTAACCTCCGTCATGTCCATCTATCTCAGTATGTAGCCTGCTAACATTTATTTCAACATCTCTCTGCACCATCACACTTTACCCCCTCTTATTTCTGTCTATATATCCCCACAGATTTTTGTGTTGTCATTCTATGCGAAGTACCTGTGAGAGCCGTGAAAGCAAAGTCAAATTTAATGTTCGTGAAAACCTACATGGCCAATAAACGGATTCTGAAGTGCACAGGGTTCAACTTGTATTTTGTCAACTGATGACTTCCATAGCCTACAAAGACTGATAATCTGTTGCCAATGGAAACAGGCCTTTTCGTCCATTTTCAAATTGCCCTGCATTTTCCAACAAAGTCCTTCGTGTTCTTGTTTAGAATTGCCAAAGGTGGCGTCATCCGGTTTGACGTAGTTACAATCTTGATTCTTGGCCAAGTTGACAGAGAACCGTCCCGGCAGAAAGGTCATGACTCTACTGCCCTCTGGTGGCTGTTTAGGTGCACTCCGTTTGGCTGGCATTCATCACTAGGTTGTGTAACTTCAACGTCAGTCAGCAAACAATGACTCAACAGGAAACCTTTAACCTTGTTTTCTTCTTTGCACTAATTAACACCTTCAGTAATATTTTTTTGGGGGGGTCCAAGCTAGTTTATTTGACTCAGTTGCTCCTTCTTCTTGGGTTTTTTTCTTGGGGTTTTTAAAATTCTGTTTTCATGTGCAACTAACTACAGACAATATGGGTTTTAGATTTGAAATGTATTTAGATAGTTTGACCTTTTTATGAGAGTTAATATTGGATGCTTTTCAGTCAGATTGCTCATATGTACTTCTCATCTCCTAAAAGGAGCACAAAGTAGTCACTGTGTCGGGATTTTTATTTTCAGCCTCTTTGCAGCCCTCCATGACGGTGCAACAGTGACTGTGGTGTTTCCATTTGAAATGGCCTTTTTTGTCTAAAACATTCAGTTAACTTTGGGTGTTTCTGCACACAGGGTGAAGCAGTCCTCATCCTGAAAGGCCAGGAGTGTGGGGCTAGAAACCAGTTTATGTCCCAGGTCATTCACCTCCCACAGCCGCACCCTCCTGGCACCGCCTCCAAGCCACGCCAGGATGGCAACGGGCGCAAGACCGGCTCATCTGGGAGCAGCAAGGCCCCAGCAAGCCAAGAGGGAGAGTTCCCCTGCAAAAAATGTGGAAGGTCAGTGCTTAAAAAGAACATGCCAACCCTCACAAGGAGGATTCCTGCCCGTGTCCTGGTACTGACTGTGTTGCAGTCTTTTTTTTTTTCTTACGCAAGGCTGACCTTCACAATGCAATACAATACGCTGCCAATGGAAATAGTCTTGGTTTACGTAAGCGCCTGTAGACTGAATTAGTGATTTGACACATACAGGGTTCAGCATGAGGATATTACCATTGTCATACTCGCCTCCTCTTGGACTGGGTGTTTGTAAACCGCCAAATGTCTCTTGTCATGTGTTTGAACTGGGTAGAATAAAATAGCCCTGACATGCGCTGATTAAATAGCTACCTCTCCTGTGGTAAGGCCAGGCTTGTTATTGCCTGCTGTCTCCTAGCAACGGAAACACTGAGTAGATATGGCACATTGCGCCCGGAGTCCATGAAACTTTGCCCAGCCACTGTGAACAAAAGAACACACTGCTCACACCACCTGCAGTAAGCTGTGTGTCCTCTATTCCATGCGACAAGGTAGCCACCTTTTAAACAAATTTACTCAACATCAGTCGGAAGTCTTGCGCCGTTTGGAAAGTCCAATTATCTGCGGGAAACGGTATTGAAAGTGTTCTGGGAATTTTTGCTTCAGCTATTCACCTCAGCTATTCGGCTTGAGGTTATTGAGAATTTGTCAGCCCCATCCTGCCCACAAGGGCGACTCCTCTGGCAAAGGATTAAACTCTACTGGACCTTATCCTTTTCTCATCGACACAAAAGAAAGCGGCTTTCCTGCTTGTGAAATTAAATAGTGATGTGAAAGGCTTGACCACTCGTCTTTTTGTTTAAAAAAAAAAAGTGTAGAAATTATATAGAAAACATGGCAACGTTTTTGACCTTTGACCTTTGACCCCGTGTCACTTCTGCTCACAGAGTCTTCTACAAAGTTAAGAGCCGTAGTGCTCACATGAAGAGCCACGCTGAACAGGAGAAGAAGGCGGCCGCCCTTCGACAGAGGGAAGCAGAGGAGCGAGCTGCCGCCGAAGCGGCGGCTATCATGGCTGCACAGCAGAACGGAACACGGGAAGGAGGCATTAGAGACAGTGCCAATGACGAAGACACGTCGGGTGGGGAGGACGATGACGATGAGGACTGGCAGTGAGGGCCAAGAGCACGTCACGTGGATCGGACCTTGGAGCGGTCTTCTTTTTTTGGGGGGGGGAAATGGACTGTTCTGTGATGTGTCTCTTCTCCGCTGTGGTCCATGGACTTAAAGCAAGGCCTTGGCATGTAAATACGCCTAATTGACTCATCAACACAGAATAAAGGAAAACCCATGGACTTGGGGAGTGTGGTTCTGGGGGGAGTGATGAAAACAAACCTCCCATTAAACGACTTTTTGTTTTTTGTATCCATTTTTGTGGCAGACTTTTCCAGTGTGATACATTCAGGGACATAGCTCACCCACACGCGCACCAGTGAGTAGATGTTGTTGTGTGCACGGGTGCTCTCACATGCACGCCAACCCCCTTTAATCTGCCTGGAAAGCTTTTCAAAGAGTTACCTCTCTCTTGTCACAGGGCTCTCACGATGTCAAAGCCATTCTACTTCTCTGCACTGCAACGGGCTTCTGTCTCCCAGTGCTCGCTTGCAAATCCATGCCAGGCCGCCTTTCCTCAGCACTTTTGAGCCTCGCCCCTCCATAGTCAAAAAGATGAGGGTGCATCAGACCCTTCTCTCACTCAAGCCTGGGCCCCATGCAGGCGAAACACATCTGTTTGCATCAGGACTCATTTGGATGCGTG
>OMLC01067846.1:0-10821 GCA_900302585.1 Regalecus glesne | reverse complement strand
CATCTTTGCGGCAGGTAAGGTACTACTTTCCTCATACTCGTTTCTTGTATTGTTGGTCTGCAATGCTTGACTACAAAATTCGCTCTAATTTCCGATATCCGGCTGTGCTAGAAATGAAAAATGTCTCTTGATTTCTGTTTCTGCTTTAAGGTCAGTGGTTGTGTCAGGTAGGGCGTTGGGCGTAACATTTTGCCCAATCAATATATGAACAAGACCGTATCAGATCAGTTGGGGCCACCATACATGGCCCCAATGGAAACTCTAAAACCCATTGTGGTGAGCCCTGAAAAACAGAAGAAGGAGGGAAAGAAGAACAAAGTATAAATTAGATACCTCTCCTTTAACTTAACATTTCAAGATTCAAGATCTTTATTGTCACTCCAGTTGTACAAGTACACTCATGTGAACTTCTTTGGCTGAGAGGCTCCATTACAGAACAATGTAAGATAAGGGGAAATAAAAGATATTCTGAATGTACTCCCACCGCGTTCCCTTACTTCATGTTATGTGCGTACGTCATGCACTGAATGGGTGGTGGTGGGGGAGGGGTGTAAGGGGCGCAATTGTTAGCATATATTCACAAAGTCAATGGTGTTGGTTATTTATACTTATAAAGTTAATGCTTCTTCCTGTGTCTACAGCTGCTGGTCAATTTGCTTCTATTAAGTTTTACATTTTAGGATTGTAAATAATGAAATATTTCTTGACAAACATAGACTGCACATTTTAATATTGGTTGAAAATGTTTAACCTATGTTTGTCAAATATTGCTTGCTCAAATGTATGTGCGTAGCCATAGAAATTTCCGCCTAACTGAGTTAACCAGACTTAATATGGAATGACAATAACTGATAAATTTACTTTTTGCCTTCAGTAGCCTACATGTTGAGCAAAATTAAGATTCAGAACAAATATTTAGGGTTTTGTTTCCCTGCATACCGTCCTTGTGTGCTTTTGAATCTTCCTACTTTAATAACTCCTCGCTAAATAAATAAAGCAGTTGACTGTCAATGAGTTTTTTTCTTGTTTATGGCAGTTTTGAAATGGGGCCAGTCCAATAACACATTCCATCCAATTTTCTCAGCATGTGTTCAGGTGCTACATGAATATACGCAAGTGCTGGGGATTTTTATTATGTGACAAATAATTTATCACTTTTCCCAATTTAAGTCAGCTGTGCATGAGAAACAAAACCACTTGAACTTGTTAAGTAAAATACCTGCGGGAGAATTTGTCTCTGGGATTTTGTGTGGTTTTATTGTTATCCTAAGACATCAGACGTAAATGTACTCCATATGGACCTATACCAGAGTCGGTGAAAGAACTAGCCTACTTAAGATTAGCCAACAATATGAATAGAGAAGGGGCTTTGTTGGGACCTGTTGCATGTCATAGCTCTGATTAAGTTTCAAGACTCTTTGTCAAAGCTGTCTTTAGAGCTGAAATATTGTGCACCATAATATATCCAAGCAATATCTCACTCGCTCCCCCAGTTAATGGTGTGAATGTACACAAGCCAGATATTAGCGACGGAGGCACCAGCCATTCCTTATATACACACACACACAAACACACACACACACACGCACACGCGCACACGCACAATCTAAATTCACAGTTATCTCAAGTCCCAGTTTTTGGCTTGTGGAAATCAAGAAAAAGGGTTGAAAATTACCCTACACAAATGTCAGTGTGGGATCTTACCCTGAAATACTGTTAGCAGTTGCTGAGAAAGCAAGTTCCCATTTGATCAGCTGGCACGCTATGTGACACTAGCTGCACCTTGCAAATGGAGGTAAATTTCAATTAGCCTTAGTTTGGTTGTCGCATATTAATTACACTTCAGAATGTATGCGGCAATGAGGGCCATGATGATGAATTTAAAAATGTCCTGGGGCTCCTGTGGATGGGGTTACATGAAAATGGGGATCAACTGCAGGTAGGGAGAGTGAATAGTGAGCCGATATTATCTAACTACTGCTGAGACACGCATGGAAATGGAAGGTTACAGGTTTGATCCCCGGTCCTTCAGAAAGTATGTCGAGGTGTCCTTGAGCAAAACACTGAACCCCTAACTGCTCCCTGAGCGCCATGTGATGGCAGCTCACTGCTCCTATACAATAGGATGGGTTAAAATGCAGAGAATTCCTAATTTCCCCTTGTGGGACTGATAATGGAATCTATGTATTCATTTGTTAACACATTTGCATGAGAACAGGGAAAGAAACAAAAATTCTGTATTTTTTTAAATATTTACAGCTCATACGAAAGACTATATAGCTCTTTTAAAAACATGGCTACAAAGTGCTTCACGAAAAATAAGAGTAAATGGATAACATAAATAAAATAGAATTAAACACGACACAGAAAAAAAACAGACCAAGGTTAAAAAAAAGCCACAACAGGTCCATGAAAAGGTTTGCCTAAAATATTCCACAACTAATGGTTTGGGAAGATTTTCCCAGAGATTTGGGGCTAAAATTGCAAAAGCACAGATGGAGTTGAGGATGGATAAAAGACCAAGGTTTGAGGATTGGAGTGGTTGGGAAGTTGAATGAGGTGTGAAAAGATCCGAAATGTAACTGGGGGTAATGTCATGCAGTGCTATAAAAGTATTCAACAAGATCTCGTAGGCTATTCTGAATTTTACAGGAAGCCAATGGAGAAATGAAAGAACATGGGTAATTTAGGACCTACGGCTAGTTCTGGCAAGTAATCTAGCAGCTGCATTTTGAACCAACTGTACACAACTTAAGGTGGCTTGATTGAGGCAAGAGTAGAGGAGGTTCCAGTAATCTTGATGGGACAAGGTGAAAGCATGAATTAATATTTCAAGAGCTTTAAAAGACCAATTATAGCTGAGTTTAGCCATTTTTCTTAACTGAAGAAAAGAAGATTGGACAGGCTTAGGTGATTAGCTTAGTAAATTGGTGATTAAATAACATATTCCGGTTAACTTTGACATCAAGACTTTTAGGTTCAACATTCAAATTAAGTGGACCAATAAACTGATCAACTGCAGTGCCAGAGTTCTCAGGACCAATTAAGAGAGCTTCAGTTTGTTCAGGGTTTAGGTAGAGGAAATCAAGAGACATTCAGTCTTTGATGGCAGCTTAGTAATCATAGGGGGAGGACGGTTGATTCAAGTTATCGAGTTTGGCAGAAAAGTAGATCCAAGTATCATCAGCATAACATTGGTATGACATGTCTTGAAAGTAACTAAAGAAATGATCCAGGGGTGGCATGTATCAAGAGAAGAGGATTGGCTCACGCATGGACCCCTGGGGGACTTCATACAATAGGGGAGCTGACAAAGATACAGGATTGTTAATACAAACATCAAAATATCTATTAGCCCGATAAAGAGTTAAACCACTTAACACTGTACCAGAAAAGCTAACCCCAGTTCTGCAACCTATTAATTAAGATGGCATCATCAATGGTATTAAAGGCAACAGCAGAATCTAGAACAATATGAATAGTGTATCAACCATCATCAGCATGTATAACAATATCATCAGTTAATCTTAATAATGTAGTCTCAGTACTGTGCTTTTTGCAAAAGCCGAACTGAAATGTGTCAAACATGTTGTGTCCTTTAATCAGCTCTGGGATTTGGCCTGCAAATTTTTGTTCTTTTTTTGAATAAAAAAGAAAGTTAGAAAATTGTTCTATAAATTTTTTGTAAATTGTAAAAGCTGGGGCAATCTTTTTCGCTGGATGCTTTGGATCACAAAAGTCCAAACTCATTAAACCTTGCCAGTCTTCAATGTACTTGGATTGAAAATAAATGCACACACACCCACACAAATATGTTTGTGTACTGTAGGGGTTGCACAGACTAGTCAACTATAGACAAATAAAACTTTCCATTTAGAAAAAAAAACAGTATGACTGGCTAAGCCTGGTTACGTACTCTACTGTATGAAATCAAGGAGAGGTAAATACAAAATTAAAAGTGCTTCTCATGTTCATCAACCTGTCCGAGCTTTTCCTTCAATATTCTAAATAAACAGGGTACATACTTGTACAGGCAATATAAAATTTCGAAAACATGCATATAGTCCAACATAAAATTGGTACCCTATATGGGATTTCTATTCTTTCATTTTGAGGTTCTAGAGAGGGTATCCGTGTCAATTCATTTTCAATGTATTTTCGTGATGTTTCATATTGTTCAGGAATTGCTTTGCTGCTGAAATGAATGTGGGAGAAAACGTTCTAACGCGGTTCAGTTTTTTTCATCAGGTGATGAATCCAGTCAAAAATCACCAATATGCATTTGGTAATCTTTGGCTATGAACACTACCATTGCTTTAATCGTTAGATATTTTCTGAATTTGCCGCTAATTCTGTTTGAAGGGCACAGTGAGAGATTGTTGCATTTTCACTATTGCGTAACCTCTCCTTGCTCCATCTGCAAGGGATACAACCAGGTGATAGTGGCTTAAAAGAGACTTTCAGAGATGTTTCCACCCAAGTAGTCGGCAGTGGCAAAACAATGCTTGCAGACTGCACTTTGATTATAGCCCTCTTACTCTCATCATTGTACTGTGCTGAATCCCAAGTGATCCTACACAGTGAATTTGAGATGGCGGTGCCTCTTCAAATTTGCTTCTCTTTGTCTCACTAGCACTCACCATAGTCACGTTGGAGCTGAGAGAATATTTGTTTGTAGTTTTCCCTGTCTTCTCCTGCGTGTATTTGCATACAGAGTGCTGATAAGCCCAAGGGAAATTTTGATAGGCTCCAAAGATGTTCTGTGGATCTGAATTCAAAATGTAAGTAAGTAAAGAACATTCTCCTGCCAGGTCTACATGGTGATGGTGGTTGCCATCTGGAAACTAATTGTCATCCTCTTCATCACATATTTTAAATATCTTATAAATGCATATCTTGTTTCCATGTTATGTCCTTCTCTCCACTCCAATGTGTGAGTGTTTCTTCATCTCATCTCACTTCGCTGTTGCTCTCCCTGAGGTTTCTTCCTATTTTTTCCTTAAGGGCCTTGCTCCTTATTTGAGTGAGGGTCTAAGGACAGGATGTGGCAATACTGTAAAGCCCACTGATGCAAATTTCTAATTTGTGTTAACAAGTCTATAAAATTGACTTGACTTCATCATTGACACATGGAAGCTGAAGGCCTGAGTGCTGTGTATATCTATGATGCCAGAGAGACATACTGCTGCTAACATTGCCAATTGTCTGTCTGAGATGATTAAGGAATGGTACATATTGGTGTTATGCTGTCTATGATAATGCCAGTAACACAAAATTAGCCATGGAGCAGTGGAAAATGTGTTTCCCAAAAAATCTGGGACACACCGGGCACACTCTGAAGCTGGCAATAAAGAGCGGTTTGGTCTTACCTAATGTGGTGAAAACCTTCAAATCAGAAAGGAGTTGTTAGCCACTTTCACCATTCAGCGCTGGCTCCCCTGTAGAAAACACAAGAGCAGCTTAGCATAAGAACTGACAAACTCCAGACAGACTGCCAAGTCCAGTAAAATTCCGTTCGACCTGTATACTTTAGCTGCATCATAGACATTGAATTTATAGTGGGGGAGAGTTTAAGGCCGGTTGCCTTTCTACATTTTTGTTCACACACCCATCTGTTACAGACAGTAGTTGTGCCAATGTTTTCAAGTGGTGGTATGCTCAAGCAGTATCTTCAGACCCTAAAACTAGTGAAATGTAGGCTACACAAGGTTCTTTCTTTCATACACACTATTCAAATAGCCTCTCTACCTCATATTACCCCTTTGTCTTGATGGTTGCTTTGCTGCTTGTTATTGAATGTACCTGATTAGAATTAGCTTATAATTAGCGATTCATATAGCCTCCTTACCTCATATCCCCCTTTTGTCTTGATAATTACCCTGCTGCTGTTATTGAATGGGTCTAATTAAGTATTTTATAATCAGTGATTAGCATTATTTGATTTCCTGCTTTGATTATTCTAATAACATTTTTTCACCGAAGTAAATAGTTGTCTTGCCTGTTTTGTGGCAGCATTTTCTGGAGCCATATTCTACCAAGTACTCCAATTGGTGAAACATTGATTATTCCATCAATTTAAATGGTTCAATTCTAATTATTGGGCAACCAAAATGCTTCATCTTCTTTCAGCTTGTTCACTGTTCTACAGGGGTAACAACAGCAGATTTTAAAGCCCTCATCGGCACACTGTGAGGGCACGGTCCCAGTGGCAGTCTCAGTCGATCCAGTATGGTCTTGTCAATCCGCATTCTGATTTACACTACAGTGTAAATTGGTCGATTCATCGTGGCTCCAATGTAGTGGAGTCAGTGGTTTTCAATGTATTAACATTGGATCTGATGATGCAGAGGTCTTCCATCATCGGCGGGGCTAGTTAATCTGGAAAAGCACTTAGCTTCTCATTGGTAAATTTCTGCACCTGTTGAATCTGTGCAAGGCTGGGTTTGACATAGCCTTGCTGCTTTTCCTATATGTACTCAGCAACGGTATCGATATTCTGCTGGCAGCTTTTGCTTTTCATAGATAGCCTCTTTACTTTAATCAGTGCCCAATAAGCCAATATGTAAGCCAGCAGCTTGAAAAAAATCAGCAATCTGGAGAAGGATCGGAACAGGAAACTTAGGTTGCCATCTGTTATGGGAGCATGATGCTCATGCTCCAAGCATGAAGCACAGCTGCAGGAAGCAGGAAGTAAGTTAAATACAGCTGCATGAGCATGTACACACACACACACACACACTAATGATTGTATTCACTATGTAGCTAAATAATAAAAACGGTTTCTAAATATTGGTATTTGACTGGAGGCCTCATGGTGCCAGATGCTGAACTTTGATGATGTAACAGGTCACACAAAACAGGTCAGCTAAATAGCCAAACATTATTGATGATACCAGAGCTAACCTGATAAGTCAAAGTGCCATGCTGAAAAAAAGACAAAGGATGGATTTTTTTTTTTTATTCTTGTACCAGAATCAATGGTATGTGGGTGGCCATGTATTTAACACAGGCTGTGGTCCATGCATGGAGAGCTGCGTGAACATCATTGTTGGTCCATGGCTTTACTTAGGAATGTTTCTTATTGTTTTTGTTGGGATCAAATCTTCTGTGCATCCCTTGGTAAAGCCGGGGACTGGGTCTGTATATTCATTGATATTTCCTTCAGCCCTAAACATCTCCCAGTTCACGTGATCAAGACAATCCTGTAAGATTGTGTCTGATTAGTCTGACCAGGAGTGAATGATCCTGTAGCCTGGGCTTTCCCATTTAAGCCTCTGCCTATAGGAGGGGAGGAGGATGCAAGAGTGGTTTCATTTGCATAATGGCAGGCGGAAAAGGGCTTTGCAGCCATCATGGAAGGGAGTGTAGCAGTGATCAAGTATATTCCCACCATGTGTTGAACTGCTGGTGTAGTTTGGGTAATATTTGTCTCCGATTGGCCCGATCAACACCCCGGCCACAATAAGCACATTCTCCAGAAGCAAAATCTCTTGCAAGTTAATTGCTGTGTAATTCTTCAAGTGCTCTCTCTGTCTGTGCCAGCCTGTGGAGTTGCATATATGTGAACTCCCAGGATGAGCAGATGGCAAACACTGCAGCATGAGGTGCTATAAGTCAGGTGAGTAGAAGGTTCTGATTGTCCTACTGTTCGTCTGGTAAAACCAAGCCCAGTTAAACATAATACAGACACCTCCTCCTTTAATTTTCCCGGTGAGCCCCTCTTTTCTATTGGCTAGCTGAGTGGAGAAACCCGGAGGCATGGTCCAGTATCTCTGCTTACAGCCAGGTCTCTGTGAGGTAGATCATGCTACAGCTCCTGATGTCTGGGCGGAAAGAGATCCCCAGCGATAGCTCACACAGCTTGTTATCAAGAGGCTGCACATAGGCCAGCAACATGGTTGGGAGTAGGGGACAGTGAGCTTGCTGCCTCAACCGGACCAGAACCCAACCCCGTCTGCCTCTCATCTTCTAATGGGTATTCCTCAACTCAGGAAACTTGGAGAGGGGGTCTGGAGGAGAACTCGAGTGCAGAGTATTCAGCTTTTCTGATGTTTAGAAGTGATTCTCTGTCGGAGGTGATCCTGTTGTTACTACTGCTAAAATCCATTACTGTTTTTTTTGTATTGAGATCTTTAGCTATATAAAACTAGAATAAGTAACTAAACAACATTCCTACTCAAACTTTAGCATAACTCGGCACAATTAACCCGAATCTACCAAAGAAGACACTAAAGTTTGTTAAAAAATATTTACAAAGTATCACATTAGCATGGAGCTCCCAGCAAGTCTCCCTCTTCTTATGGTGCCATCTTGAATATATAACATGTATTTGTAATTGATGTAATATTTATAATTAATTCATAATTCATAATACAGAACAAAAATAATAAGATGTGTCATATCCAATGAGTTATAATACTCACTGTATAATCACTTATGGAAAAGTATTTGGCTAATAATCCCACAAGGCTTTCACAGTATAAAGCAATGTAAGCACCATGAAGGCATCGTAGCAAATTAGTAGTGTCAATTTAGGTTTGGTATTGATCATTTTGAAATGGCACCCAACCCGTGCGGAAACTGCAGCTTTTGTTTACACTGCCAAAATGTTGTTTTTGGTCAGAAAGAGGATTGCGTGCATGTGTGGTGTCTATGTGCGGGCTCATGTGCGTGTGTGAGAGAGAGAGCAAGAGAGTCTTTGATGAAGGTTCACTTGTTTTAATGATATCCAATGGTAAATAACACTGTTTGGAAGAGATCATCTATTTCTTTAGTAGCCTAGATCCAAATGCTATCAGGTTCATCCAAAATGGGTTGCAACTCTGAAGTATCTGGCAAGGATCTCTCTCTCGTGCTCACGACATCAAGGCAAATCACCCACTAAAATACGATGACAGCAAAAGAGATGAACAGGCAAGTTTAAAAGTGTTTCTGGTATACTAACGGTCTCAAAGTCCTTCTGGTTAAACTATATGAACGACTGAGCCTAGAAGACAGCAGAGTACTCAAAAACCAGGACTTTCATGTGGGTATATCCATAAGTGGAAGGTCCGTTTTACGTGTCATGATTGGTTATGTTTTGGAAGTGGACATGGACTTAGTTGGAGCTTGGAGGATTAAGACTGGATTCCCTTTCTGATGCTCTGAGGTGGGTTCAAACCCGCAGCCTCTCGCTTGTCAGTTCCTGAAGGGTGGTCTCTACCACTGAGCTACCCCAGCCCCACTTTGCTTTTTTTATGCATTAAATATTTAAAATTAATCACAAGAATTATTTTAAGAACAATTCTTGAGATCTTTTTGGTATTTGTCTTTTCTGTTTTTTTTTCTTCTTAAAAGCAGGGCCACAGTAGCTCAGGGGTGGAATGCACGCTTTGGGAACTAATCAACCAGAAGCTGTGTATCTGAACCCACCACAGGCAACATCAGGAAGGGCATCCAGCCTTAATATCTCACGCCTGCCCTGGGATAGACTAGGGACCTGTCCAGTATTCTCTACCTTCCACCCAATGAACACGGGGATAAGCACCAGAAGATCCACCACCCAACTTTTGATAAGCAGTTTATGACACGGACGCAACATGGAATAATTAATATCATGCTGCCACATCTTTTATGACCAAGAAGATCCAGTTCGACAGATACTTTGGTCATGGAAAAACAATGAAACAATTTACAATACACAGCATGTTCCAGCAGGTTACAGTTCACACAATAAAGGATGAATACACACTCACTGAGTTTCATTGACAGTATCTAAGTAAAAAAAGTCTAATTAAAAATATTCAAGGATGGACTAAAATAATGCATTCCACACACGTATAAGTATTTGTGTGATGGTTCAGCAGCAGACTGCAAAGGGCATCCAGTCTTAATCCCCCATGCTCAGTAAATGTGAGGCATACAATGCAAAGTGCTAAGAGTTGTCGCTAGACTAGAAAAGTGCTGTATAAGAACAAGTTCATTCACTAAGCAATGACAGGCAATAACAAGAATGCATCACAATCTCTGATCTGTAACATTGTTCAATAATAAAAAAGAACAAATCCATTCACCATTTCTCTTTTGCCATGATCTCTCTCCCCCCTCAGTGTTTTTGGAGCTTAACAGCTCTGATGAGAAGCGATCTATGGAAAGTTTCTCTTTTATTTTATTGTTTTGCGATGATTTGTCATTCCATCTCTATATAAGCTTTTCACCTCAGGGGCTCTGCTGAGAAACAGACTGATCAATACCTGCCTCCGTTCCCTTCCTCTCCGTGTAGATTTCAAGACAAGTTTAGGCTAAGGTGATAACTGTGGTGGCACAAAGTCACTTGAAAGTAATTCCAACTTTGCTTGAGGGCAAAAACTATCTGACACACTGTCTGCTCAGTGAAAGAGATATGCTGCAAAAAAAGGTGCTCCAAAAATACCTGTGGTCATTTCTTGTTGGTTTTAAAATGCAAACAAAATGCTCTGTTGAAAAAACATTTATTTGAAGGGACTCAGTGTTCGCATCCTGTGTGTAATTCCATGCCCTAATTTGGAACTTGAATACAGTGTGCAGTTGTTAGGCTTCAGAATGGGGTCAGTCCCGTGGTGTGTTAAGGGGGCCTTTGGAACTGTGGTACTGTGGGTATCACAAGATTGAAGAGCCTGCTGCAGGCAGGTCTAAAATGATATCCAACATACAGGGAGGGAAATGTATTGCTTAATTTGAAACGGTAATGTACAAAATAATATGTTGTAATATGTTGCTCTGTCCATCTATCTGATTGTTTGTCAAATTATATATGTATACTTTGATCTACATCTTTTTAGGGTAGCAGAATTATTCATAGAC
>OMLC01067845.1:0-10989 GCA_900302585.1 Regalecus glesne | reverse complement strand
ATATATATATTGCTAGTGGATGCTCGGGAAACTTTAATAGAATGTATAACTGGCCTTTGATTTTTGTTGTGCTTTTGGTTTTTTGTGTGATTCACTTCATTATGCTTAAAAACCGCATGTGTCCAGCAACATCAATCAACTGGGTTTCTGGGTCTCCATGACAACAGAAACATTTTGTTCCTTACTTTTTTCTACAGCTGTTAAATCTGTATCCCCGTGTGATCGGCATCGTCCACACAGAGCAAAACTGTTGAGAAACATTTGTGGCGGCATAGCTCAGTGGGTAGAGCGGTCGTCTAGCAATCGGAAGGTTGCATGTTCGATTCCCGGTCCTGCATACAGCATGTCGAGGTGTCCTTGAGCAAGACACTTAACCCCTAACTGCTCCCCGAGCGCCATATGTTGGCAGCTCACTGCTCCTATACAATAGGTTGGGTCAAAAATGCAGAGAAAACCAAATTTCCCCTTGCGGGACTGATGAGGGAATCCTTTCCTTTCCTTTGTGTAGGACTGTTAGATCTTTATTCCCTGAGACTCCGGGAGATATCTGAACTTAGATCAGAGGCTTGTATTTGAGTCAACACGCAAGAGGCTACTCCTAGATTGAATACAGAAATGTACGATATTATCCCGACTAAAATCCACCTTAAAATCCACCTTAAATCACAAATTCAAATTCACAAATAAATTGACTAGTTAGGGTAGCTTGCTTTGACTACCTCACAAGCTGTGAGATCCAGCACAGCCCAATAAGGGCAAATAGTCCCTTAAGCATACTATGGTGTCTTCTGATGCCTTAGCAATGCCTTGAGGTCATGCAGCTGGCTTCTTCCTGCTTTATAATTAGTAGACCAGTACATAATGACAGTTATTAGTATGTTATACATGGAAGCCATAAATCCCGCACAACACAGAATAGGGATTGATGTAACAGGTCTCCAGTCTATTCGCGTACAGCCGTGTCTATAGCTGTTGTATGTATATGATGTGCCGAGTGGCTCAGTGGGATCGAGGTAACGGATAATCCACTGTGCTTCATGTGGTGAAGACCACTGTCTTCACCCGGTCCACTGTTTTCCCGCAACAGGGCATCTTGAAGTGCATTTTCTTACTTACCGAAGGTAAAAAGTGATCCACACTCCAGTGAAGTAATGAGAGAAGTCCATTTTTACATGTCGTGATTGGTCCCCACTCACGGCTTCTGGCTCGTCATTTCCTGAAGTGTGCGCGCTACCGCTGAGCTACTGCTGCCCCCAGTTCACTGAAATAATCAATACCTGTTTTTACAAACAGAATCTGATTGGGCCTCCTAGTCCCTCAGCTTTAACACTTCTCAGTCTGCTGGTGTCGGACATTATTAAATGAAACCATGCAACACCTGTAATCCTGAGTGTGTTAAGCAAAATCACTCCTCCCCTAGCTTAAAGATGCCCTCTGGACATGTTCATTTGATGTGGATATTTGAGCTAGCAGGCTAGCAGCTCCTCCTGACGGGCTACTGTGAGTTCCCTACTTCGGACCTACTAGCTAACGGACGTCATCTTTTCCTTCCATGTAAACTTGCTTGGTCAGACACAGCTCAACCCATGGATCTTTTATAAATCTGTAAGAACCAAGATGGCAAAGCATTCATTTAGGACAATGTCCGACTGTTCGGCATTCAGTGATTAGCTATGAATTTATAGAGAGTGGTTTTGTAAACTATTCAAAAGCATTGGATGTATTGTTTTTGTCTTCTGTGGTGCTTTTGAGGAAGTCATAAGAATGCATGTGGAGCATTGATTCAATACAGTGATGCCATAAGAACGATTTCATTTGAGATGTCAAAAGGAAAGCCACGCTGGCTATACGAGAGTAATGTATTCTCCTGCCGGCCAATCCGAAAGAGGTCTTTTCCCAGCCCATGATAAAAAAAAAACTAGCATGCCTTGGAGGAAAACATACGCATTCATCCAGGCCTGTGGTGTTTTTAAACTACGAGTCTTTACCACCCACTTCAGTCACGTGACAGTCACTGTTCTATTGGGGATGGATAAATGCGCTTGAGAAATGAAAGAAAAAGTAGTGAGATGCCATCCGGTGCATCCAGCCTGGGGTGGAACAGTGTTGCAGGGGCCATTTGGATAAGCTTGAAACTACTGACAGCCTTAGGGTAACCTGACGTTTCTTTCCACAGTTCTGATAAATAATCTCCATCCTAATCCAGGTGCATTAAGTGTGAATATTCACTGAGAGGGGGTACTGTCCATAATCGTCTTCAAGTCTGATGTGTGCTGAAAATGCAAAATGGTCCAAACAAGCCATTAAGTTTAGAAGCGACCTGTGAAACATCAATCGGAACACTTTATTTCATTGTTGAGGTAATGAGGTGCAACTTAAAGGGATAAAAACAACAGTAATGGTAGAAGAAGAAACTTTATTTGTCATTGTAGATACACGCAATGACATTTTGTTCTCTACATTTAAACCATCCTATTGGTTCCCCTCCTCCCAACACTGGCTCTTATGACCACCGCCATTATAATAAGTGACTAATGGATTTTGGTGGTGGCCGTGCACCAAATCCTACTCCATCCAATAGATAACCTTACGGCGCAGAGAAAACAAATTGTTGAATTAATATTGGGTTCCAAAATTGGATGCCTGTGAAATGTTACAGATACACTGGACCGTAACCTACGTCAGCCCTCTGAGGGTCAGGCTATTTCTTACGATAACAACAGCACGGAGCGGAGGAGGCTCACAACAATTACTCCCTCATGTTGGAGTTTGTGTATTTGGCATTAGGGCTGCAGAGCCTTGTTTTGATGACCCGCACAGAGTAAAACAGAGATGCTTACATGTTGGAATGGGAAAATGAAGGGAAGAAAGCCAGGGATCAAAGCTTCTTCTTTTTTTTTTTCTTTTTTGAATTTATTTATTTTTTGGCCTTGCCTGGGTGAAATCCAAATTCCTGATCTGGGTGAGTTGGTTTTTCAAATAGCAATGTCAAGACCGCACTCAATCATCATTTGTGTTTCTCTCATTACATGTTTAATCAGTGGTTCAAGCCATGCTTCATGTAGCCATGGTCAGCTAAGCAATATGCAGGGCAATAATCCCCTGATTACCCTGAACAAGGACAGGACCCGCAAAAATCAAAGCCTCCTTCTGTCAAGAAAATGCTATTACAGGTGTATTTGTAAGATATAGTTTGATACAGACTAGACAGACCATAAAAAAATGAAAATCTTCATCCAGCAAGAGGCAGCATGACCCAGGAGGAAGAGCGGGTCAGTCACTTGGAAATTGAAAGGTCGGTGGTTCAATGCCCGGCGCCTTCAGAAAGTGTGTTGAAAGGGTCCTTGATTGAAACGTGGAACCTGTTACAGTTCCCTGGGTGCTGAAGCTGCCCACTGGTCCTATACGACAGGGTGGGTTTGATGCAGAGGACAAACTTCCCTGTAGGAATACAATGACCAGGTAAAGTAGCTCTCCTTTCTTTTTTTCTCTCCATTGATCTCAGCTAGAGTATAATTATCTCTCTCTCTCTCTCTCTCTCTCTCTCTCTCTCTCTCCCCGTCTCTCTCTCTCTCTCTCTCTCAATGCTGATCAAATAAATCTGATATTATGTTTTTCAGGGTAAACGGAGACATAGGCGGCCTCGGTGGTCTAACCCACGGCCCAAGAGACGCAAACTGAATGAGGGAGGAGAAGAGGAGGGCAGGGCACAGGAGGGGGGAGGAGAAGAGGGGAGTGATGGGGGCAGTGAAGGTGGAGATTCCAGCCAATCAGAGGAGGTTCCTAACGAAGACGCCTGCACTCACTGTGGCCTCCCCAACCACCCTGAGCTGGTAAGAGAAGAGTGTGTTTGTGAAAAGGGGGGGGCTGCAAGAAGAAGAAGCTTTATTCATACTTCAATGTACGTACAGACAAGGAAATGAGTTCTCTGCATTCAACCCACCCATTTCAATGTAGAAAACACATTTGTTAGAATTTATTTATGAAGGCAAATAAATGAAAATAAAACTTCTCATTGTGCAAAAGTCAGGTCACGTCAATAAAAATCTATTCATGAAAGATTCACCATGGTGGGGTTCGAGGCTGTGGTCCACTGTTAAACAGTATTTAGCATCAATACAGTGACCAGAGAGTCTGAGACTTGCTCGACCTTTGACAGACTGAGGGGCGGCATAGCTCAGTGGGTAGAGAGGTCGTCTGGCAATCAGAAGGTTACAGGTTCAATCCCTGATCCTGCAGAAAGCACGTCAAGGTGTCCTTGAGCAAGGCACCGAACCCCTAACTGCTCCCTGAGCGCCAGATGATGGCAGCTCACTACTCCAATACAATAGGATGGGTTAAATGCAGAGAATTCTAAATTTCCACTTGCAGGACTGATAAGGGAATCTACTTGTCTTCTTTTTTTCTCTCTGCTCTGTGATGCTGACAAACAGGATAACCTGGTGTGTCTGGTGTAGCATCACTGGGTCAAACAGTCAAATTGTACCACGTATAAGCAGATAACCCGTTTTTATCATTATTAACTTGTCCTATTCCCTGTTTTGTGTGTGTGTTTGTGTGCACAGATCCTATTGTGTGACTCTTGTGACAGTGGTTACCACACTGCCTGTCTGCGGCCGCCGCTCATGCTGATTCCTGATGGGGAATGGTTCTGCCCACCATGCCAGCATGTAAGACCTGTTTGTGTGTGTGAGGTGGATGAACCGAAATTTCATTCTGCAACTTTAACACATCCATGTATCAGATTACATTTCCAAAGTGAATGTGAGGAATAGGGTAGCATAGCTCAGAAAGTAGGACAGAAGTCTAGTAATCAGAAGAATGGTAGTTTGGTTCCCGGCTCCTACAGAAAGCGTGTCAAGATGTCCTTGAGCAAGACACTGAACCCCCAAGTGCTCAACTGGAGTGGTGACCTTTCCAGGGTGTTCCCAAACCTTCCCCCAAATGAGTGCTGGGATCTGCTCCACCAATGCTTTCTTTCCTGTTCACGAGTTCCTCCCCTACTCTGCACCACTTACTTCTTAAAACAATAAACTGGAAAAGTCTTGAAGGTGAGCAGAGCTCCCCTGCCGAAAATAAAGCAAGCAGGAATTAGTGGTCATCTGTTGTTCATTATAATTAAAACCTCATAATAATGTCCTGTGTATTGTGAGAAGGTGCTAAAAGTGTTCAGATGTCAGATATGTTTGGTTTATTGGTCAGTGTTTTTCCTCTTGTGTCCTTCCTCCTTTCAGAAGCTGCTGTGTGAGAGACTGGAGGAGCAGCTTCTGAACCTGGACAGTGCTCTGAAGAAGAGAGAGAGAGCTGAGAGAAGGTATGCTGCTCTCTCTGTCTCTCTGTCTGTCTCTGTCTGTCTATCTCTCTGTCTGTCTGTCTCTGTCTGTCGGTCTCTTTCTCTCTCTCAGTGACACACATAGACACACACACACAGACTCATTAATCGTGGCCTTGCTGTTGTTCACACTAAAATGAAAACAGCACAGTGGGGTGTTTTAAATATGCACCTTCCGTCCACACGTCCATGTTCAGACATGACACAGACACCGTATACTGACAGCACATCCATACAACACACTCATCAGGATTCATGTGTTGGCTCTGTGCTGTTGGTCTTTATGTTTCTGTCCCTCATGTCTCCTCAGGAGGGAGCGTCTGGTGTACGTAGGAATCAGCGTGGAGAACATCATCCCTGTAAGTGAACTTGTGGTGGGCTCCTGCCCCCCTCCGTCACGATGCCGTGATAATCTCTGACAATACAACCAGACGGTTTTGTGATAATCTCCTGGCCAGTTCATTGACCTCCCCTTAAATTTGCTGGTACTGGAATAAAGATGGATGTCAACAAAAACACTGTCATGAAGGAAAAAAATGAGAGGTCCATTCTTATGTGTGACGGCCTTAGATGGAGTTTGGAGGTTTAAGGCTGGATGCCCCTCCTGATGCCCTGCGGTGAATTCGAACCCACAGCATCTGGCCTGTTGGTTCCCGAAGCATGCGCTCCACCACTGAGCTATGCGGACTGATATTGATATATATATATTGTGCTGAAACAGATGCTTCAGGAGCAGCTCTAATAAATATCTCCCTTTCAACATGGAAACAAGCTAAAATGTATGAAGAAGTCATGGAAAAATCCATGAAATTCATGTAAAAGTCACTAGTAATGAAGTTCATGAACTCTGGTTTCAGGAGGGAGATGATGAGCCAGAGGAGGAGAAATCAGAGAAGAAAAAGGATTCCAAAAAGAGCAAAAACCTGGGCAGGAGATCCACTAGAACCAGGAAGTCCATCAGCTACAGGTGGGTGTGACTTATTGAGTGAGAGAATGGGGAAGGGACTAGGATGAGTGACGGGTCTAACCTGGACTGATCAGTGGGTTTGTG
Organism: Regalecus glesne; assembly: GCA_900302585.1. NCBI lineage: Eukaryota > Metazoa > Chordata > Actinopteri > Lampriformes > Regalecidae > Regalecus > Regalecus glesne. The sequence continues at coordinate 4,606 of OMLC01067845.1, read as the reverse complement.
GTGATGGTATGCGGTTACTTCTGGAAAGGATTATGGAGGTCCACAGTTGAAGGTTAAAATGTCAGAGTGAAAGAAATTCATCTCCTGTTCTTTGAATCGAGGGGGCAGCATAGCTGTGGAGGTAGGATGGTCATCTATTGATCAGAAGATTAGTGGTTTGAACCCGGCCTCTGCAGAAACCGTGTCAAAGCGTCCTTGAGCAAGACACAGAACCCCTAACTGTTCAAGCCATGAGATAGGATGGTGACCTGTCCAGGCTGTTTTCTCACCCTTCACACAGTGAGGGCTAGGATAGGCTCCATCATGACCCCATGACCCAATTTTGAATAAGCGATTCACGATGGATGGTTGAAAAGATAACTGGAATTTTGATATGCCAGAAATTCTTCTGTGCTGCAGGTTCGATGACTTTGATGACGCTATTGATGAAGCCATAGAAGAAGATATTGGGGAGGTCTATGTTGGAGGTGAGTAGAGCAGATGAACAAGAAATAAAAACCCAAATGAGCTTGTCTTGATGTATGCTCAATAATCCAGGTAAGGGAATAACAAGAAAGGTGAATCTGTTCATCTGGATCAGAAGTTTATTCAGAAACCTCCCATCGCCCATGCAGGAGACATCTTCAGTCTGAGCTGACTGCAGCATCCCCACCCTGATAGACAACACAAAAAGCAATACACCCATATAGGACTGGAGAGACTGTAGACTCTGAAGTCTCCACCATCTACAGGCCAGTGGACATTCTGTCAAAGATGAGGATGTTCACACCCTTGATAGAGAGGAACGCTGGTTTGAAAGGGGGGTTAAAGACCATCTATGTGAAGAGGGAAGCACCATCCTGAACAAAGGTGGGGGTCTGAGAGTCCATGTGTCATCATGTGACAATGCTGTGATTGATCCTATTCCCCAGTCCTCTGTGAATAGTCCTCATGACCACTGAATGTCCAGCCAATGAGCAGCTCTCATATGAACCCAGCCTTTAGTGGTGTGGTATCCCTGTGTTGTTGATCAGGGTGGGGATGCTGCAGTCAGCTCAGACTCAACATGTCTCCTGTCACGCATACTTCAGGAAAATGACAAGCCAGCGGCTGTGGGTTCAAACCCACCACAAGGTGTCAGGAAGGGTATCCAGCCTTAATCCCTCTGCAGATCCATCCCAGTGTGTCTAGCCCCACGATAGCGGGGAGCAATGCCGACACATCGAAGAGACCTCTCATTTTAATATATTCTTAGCATATCATTGATTGGTTGAGTGATTGCTTTTTTTCCTGCAGGTATTTTGTCAGCTTCATTCTGCAGTTTCAGTTCCATGAAAAACTGTGCGAGGCAGCCAACCACAAGGGTCCGCTGCACACATGTGACATCTACAAGTCCAAGGAGGCAGGAGCCATCTTAGCGTATGTTTTTTTTTCCTGAATCAACCTTTTGTACAAATGATAGAGAGATAAAACCCTAACATTGGTGATTTGAGGATATCATGCAAGTTAAGAGTCCAATCACAAAAAGAGGTGAATCAGTTCTATTGGATCAGAAGTTTATTTGGAAATGTTTCGTCACTCACCAGGTGAATGGTGCCCATTGTCACTGAATGTGCAGTTGATCACCCAACTCTCATATGAAACCAACCTATTGTGTGGCATCAAGGTACTGTTTATAAGGAGGGGGATGTTTGCCTTCAGCTTAGACTGAAGAAGTCACCTTAATAAAATAGTCTTAATAAACTTCTGATCCAGCTGAACAGATTCACCTCTTTTGTGATTTCCCTACCTGGATTATTGAGCATGCATCAAGACATTAAGAGTCCAATGTTTCCATCCTATGAATACATGACAAGGTAGATGAAGTGCCAGTATGATCTCCATCTCCTTCCTCCAGGAAGATTCTCCAGTCTGGCTCATCTAAACATTGGCAAGCAGTCCTCAGTGACGCCCTGGGCACCAACAAGATGGATGTCGGTGTTTTTCTGAAATACTTCGATCCCCTCATAAAATGGCTGGAGAAACAGAATGTAAATGAGACATTGGGCTGGCCTGAATACAGCTGGGTCCCACCCATCCCAGAAGGCTACCCTGAGGACATAAGTAAGGAAGTGGTTTGAAAGTGATCAGGGGTGACTGAGAATAATGAGCATGATATTCATATGATCAAGCTACAAAAGAAGGAGAGGTGATGTGTGCACATGGTGAGGAACACACCCTGAATGGCCTAGATGCTATCTGAAAGAGAGCCACAGTGAGAACCTTGAAGGAAAAAGGAGGCAGTGGATGGAGATTCAAGTTAACATTGATGGAACAGTTTTTAGTTTTCTTTTCGTCCATTTCAAAAATGGGTTCTGCACCACAGACTTAGGCACATGGACTTACATTGAACCTATCTTTGGTCTCAATTCACCAGATAAGATTTCCGATGAGCTGCAGGCCAAAGGGTTTCTGGAAGAGTACAACCGAACAGCAGAGACGGTGTGGAACACCTACACCGAGGCCTCCTGGACATACAACACCAACATCACGGAGGCCAACAAGCAGACCATGGTTCGTACATCCATCCATGTATCCATCTGTCTGCCTGTGCATCTTCTTGCCCATGTCTCCTCTATCTGTCCATTCATTCATCTACCTTGATTTGAAACCGTCGTTGCATGGGATCAACTGTGTGAAAGCATTTGCTATCCTGTCGACAGCTTGAGAAGAACATGGAACTGTCCAAACACACTCTGGAGTATGGACGCAAGGCCAAGACTTTTGACACGGTTGACTTCCAAGATGCTTCGGTCAAACGCATTATCAAGAAACTCAGCGACATCGAGCGGGCCGCATTATCGACTGCAGAGCTACAAGAGGTTTGAGCAGTCATGAGATCTGAGATGTGTTTTGTCATGTAGATAAATGGAGAAAGCCAACGTGTGTGTTGGGCTTGTATAAACGGCTATCCTCCCTATTTCAGTACAACACTCTCCTGTCAAACATGGAAACCAAGTACAGTGTCGCCGAGGCCTGCAAAGCTGATGGGACCTGCTACCCACTGGATCCAGGTAAGCCGGCACTACGCCCCCTGGTGAGGGGACACCGTACAGCAGAGACAGGGGCCAGGGCTGAAGCCAGCTTACATCTCAATGGCAGGAACACCGACACCGGCAAACACGGCTCATGGTCACGGACACTAGCCGTAACCTGAACGGTAGAACCCTGACAACATGGCTCATCCACCATCGTAGAGGCTGACATTCAGCAGGAAATAGTGCTCCGTTCAGACACTGATCAATGGTACACACACACACACACACAGCCCTCGTTAATGCAAAGCCACACGGAGGGGTCATTTTGTACGTATTGAATGTTGAGTGGCTCTGCGACACAACCGGAGGGTAGCCATTCTTGAAATGTCTTGTTCCCACTAACCTAGCCAGGCGTGTGTCCCTACTGCAGAAACAGCCAAAGCCTGTTTAGTTGCATGAAGAAGTGTTTCCTGCTGCAGATCTCCAGAAGATCATGGCCGAGTCTAGAGACTACGACCAGCTGCTGTTTGCCTGGAAGGGCTGGAGAGACGCTGCGGGGAAAGTTCTGCGCACGGACTACCAACGATATGTTGAGCTGGCCAACAAAGCCGCTCAACTCAATGGTACGGCCTTAGAAACTAGCCAACAAGACCACGTCCACACCCAGAAGTCACAGCTCCTATTTGAACCTTCTGGTTTAGCACGCCACATGACCGTTCCCATCAAGTAATCATTGATGGATGTTTGTGCCATTGGTAGGACACAGCGACAACGGTGCTTCATGGCGCTCGCTGTACGAGACGCCCACCTTTGAAAAGGACCTGGAGACTTTATGGAAGGAGTTGGAGCCGCTCTACCAGCAATTACATGCCTATGTACGCAGAGCGCTCTACAAAAGATTTGGTGCCAACTACATCAACCTGAAGGGGCCGATTCCTGCTCACTTACTAGGTAAGTCCAGGAGGAGGAGCTTGACACGTAGACAGCAGAGTCCATGGTTTGGGTTCGAGAGGATGGCAGAATAACTGAATGTAAATGAGCCCATTGGGACTTCACAGTAGGTTCAACATTCACCCGTGCCACCTTTGATATCTCCAGGGTGACTGGCTGCTAAGAGCTGGGGCTAAGATCACGGCCAAAGCCGTGCTTCACTCAGTATTTCACAAAGGAATCCAACATGGATGCCAACACTATGGCCAAAAGCTGCTTTTATGTGTGAGCCCAAGCATGCTGACATTCAGTTATTGGCCGTGCCTACTCCCGGGTTTAGGGTGGATTCAATTTGCTTTCAGGGGCATCAAGCGTGACATTGTGTGTGACCGATCCACACGGTGAAGCATTGGACTGGCTCACGGTCCCAGATCCCACTGGGTTAACTGGCAGGGGGAACAGAGCCAATCCCCTCACTTTGGAAGGTGAAATATGAAGAGTGTGTCTTCCTGTCACTCCTCATTTCAGGGAACATGTGGGCGCAGACATGGTCCGGCATCATGGACCTGGCCATTCCGTACCCCGACGCCACACAAGTTGATGCTACGCCAGCCATGGTGGCCCAGGTACGACAACACGCCAGGCACACATGGAAACAACTCAACATACACAAGACACAC
>OMLC01067844.1:0-10506 GCA_900302585.1 Regalecus glesne | reverse complement strand
GCAGAATGGATACGGAAGGGAGCCAAAGCAGCCTGTCCACCACGGACTCCCCTCACGACCCCTGGTAAAAAAACAAAAACAACTTTTTATCCTCTTCTATTTTCATTATGATCTTCTATTTCTGTGGCTATAAGCTCAGAAACAAACCGGCGATTTATGAGAGTCACATTTAGTCTGCAGACAGGCTGACATGCACTTTTTGATTTCTTAAATTGCGGCTGCACACCTTCTTCGTCTTCTTCTTTTCTTCTTCTACTTCTTCTTCTTCTTCTTCTTCTTCTACTTCTTCGGAGTGAGATTGTTTCCTGAAGAACGATACATAGTTGTGTTTAAAACTGAAGAATCCGTTGCAGAAAGTTCTTTAAACGTACAAAAGTGGGATTTAATTTGCAACTACCGGGTAACGCTGATAGTAAAAAAAAAGACGACAGCAATGAAGCCGTTCAAACTGAAGCTGTGTAAATATGTAAATGTTTTTCGCAATGTCCTCTTTTTTAATCCCCTCTCCCCTCCAACAGTAAAATGTTCATAGGTGGACTCAGCTGGCAGACAACGCAAGGTAAACTTCTTCCATCTCCCAAGTTCTCATAAACGGCAGTGCTTCTTTAACCTTTGAAATAAAATTTTAAAAAGTCCCATTAAACAGTTGTATTTATGCCTAACTGCGAGTTTGCTGCTGGCGTGTGTGTTTTGTTTACCGGTTCTTCTCTCAATGAGGAACCTGTTCCAAAATCAAAGTGGCCATTCACCACCGCCATACAAGCGGATGCTGTTTGGGGGAGGATGGAGTAAAGATTCCAGTAAACAGACTTTGATTTTCGAAATTGAAAAAAAAAGAGAAGAAAGAAAAGTAGAACAGAAAAAAGAATGAATGAAAGAAAATCGAGGCTGCAACCATCTGATAACGTCAGCGTCTGTCATCGTTTCCTCCTGAAATCTGTTGAGCTGTCAACTTACGGCTAAATCAGAAATGATTAGAAACAAAAACCAATAAAAGTTTGGCCTTGTGCAACAAACTTAAAAACTTTTAAGAAAATAGAAGCTGTCAGTTTTGGCTCCGATTGTGTTCTTTGATCCATGATTCCCAGAGAAGAAAGAGAGTTAGCATAGTGCATCATCTTTTGTTTGTTTTGTCTCATCCTCCAGAGGGGTTGAAAGAGTACTTCTGCAAGTATGGGGAGGTGAAGGAGTGTATGGTGATGCGGGATCCAGTTACCAAGCGTTCGAGGTGAGGGAGCGGTGCAACCCTTCTGCTATCCGGCTTCTCAGCCGGATAGCAGAAAGTTTATCTGATACCACCAATACACGCCCACAAACCTCATATCATATCATTGGTGTCACTTTCTGTCTCATTGAGGCTCCCCTCTGGGGTTTTATTTTTTTGCAGGGGCTTTGGCTTTGTCACCTTTGTTGACCAGGCTGGTGTGGATAAAGTTCTGGCCCAAACCAGGCACGAGCTGGATTCAAAAACAGTGAGTGCTCTGTATTTTCTCCCAACTGTCATCCATGTCCCAACGTTCAGTATTAGCACGTTAAATGTGATAGATTATTTTATTCCTAATAACCCATTAGATCAATAGTTAACTATGATATTTCTCCATTTGGCCTTTTGCTACACTTGAAAGCAGTATTGAGATACACCTGTGTAACACGATAAAGTCCATCCAATTGCTTTTCTCAGTGTTCAGGACTAGACATGCGTTCCCAACAGACCACAGTTAAGATGGAGGGGGAAATAGGCTCCCCGGTGGTTTGCTTTGCAGTATAAAGACAAGAAAATGTTCCCCCGATATCAAACCCCCCCCGGAATAGACACCCGGATTGGACTCACTTGCCAATCTTTGATTTGGCCCCTATGAAAAGTGAACTCAAACTTTTAACTCCTGATTTCATTGTGAGGTTCTTTGTCTCGAGGGAAGATTGCAACCTAAAAATAATTAAAAGGACTTTTCTGCGGAGACAATAGTAGGACGCTTGTAACCCGAGACTCACCAAGATGTAAAAGCACCCTCCCCATGCTCAATAAACAGATTTCCATCAACTTCGCAACGCAAACCGCATATGAACACCATGGCAACACACTGAACTAAAAGACGGTGTGACAACATCAGATTGTTTTCTCTTTGCTTGTGGGGAAACACACCTGTGTTCTCTCTGTGCCAGTATATTCATCGTATGTGTTTAAAAGTTGGTGTTTTAGTGTGAGTGTGTGTCAGTGTGTTTAGTCAGTGATGAATGTGGGTCGGTCTGGGAACAATGTGGCCTTTCCGTCGCCATAGGGACTACTGTCTTCCCCCCTTTCCTTGGTGGGAGTAGTAATGGCTATGGGGTTAGTCACTGTATTGTAATGTGTGGAGGCGCTTCTTTCTTCCTTTTGTACCCTGAGCTGAACACCTTCTCGAGTCTTGGAAAGATAAGTGCAAGAATCACTGAAGAAGACAGTACATGGGACTGGATGAAGAAGTAGAAGAAGAAGAATGAGTCATTTGAATTAGAGCCGCACAAGAGCACCCGTTAAAAAGGAGACTTTTGGTGTCTTGGATGAATCAGAGCTATCGTGAAGCACATCATGTGAGATGAAAAGGGTCAGATGAAAATTCGGTATCCTTGGTGTGCCACTGCCAGTGTCACTTGCAGCCACGACAGCCATGACAAGTCGAGCCATCATGGTTGGACACCACTAACTCACCATGGGGTTTGTGTTTCCATAGTGATACCCCCCTCCATTCTTGAAGAATGGCTCTGACACAAAAGCAAAGAGATGACAACAATGCACATCATTTACAATCATGCCTTAGACGCCATAAATCACCGCAGCACCAACGGTTAATTTCCAAGAGATGGTGGATTTCACAAAGCTGATGATTCAGCCACACGCTGGCAAAGTCGATGCCTTAAGATTACTTATGTTGGGAGATGCCTTACAAAGATGCATTATTGTTTTATGCCACTTTCCTCACTCTTGCATGTACCAGCCAGTATGTGTATCCCGTATGTCCATGTGGCCTCATCGGCCGCGGCGGGCCCCTTGTGGGCTGGTGGCTGGGTGTGTCCGCGGTGTGGTGGGGGCTGTGGTAGCCTTATAGAGAGAGAGAGTGTTTGGTGTGGAGAGGGCTCACTGATCAGCCACAGGGGTTGGATGGTGAGTAGAGTAGGCCTTTTAGACTGCACCCCCCGCCCCCCTCTCCCTCTCACAGACAGGTTATCCTGTTAGAGCGGGGAGAGAAAAGTTCTCCAGTGGCAACAGAAAGAATGTGCCATGCTGTGACTGACTGAACCGCTCCGACACGAGAATTAAGAGAGCTTTGCACTGCCGCAGAGACTGCAGGGCAAATACAGTAATGGCCAAGGGGCCCGTTCTTTACACAAGGGTGATATGTATTAAGCATGCATTGTGCATTATTTTGTAGGACAGGTACTAGGCATGTTTGGCCAAAAGCAAGGAAGACTTTCTTTTTTCCTTTCTCCCCATGATTTATGTAACTGCCGGTCTGTTAGCTACCCCTCAGGGTGCCCTGTCTACATCCTCGACCCACCGTTTCCTGCTATCTGTAAAATTAGCGGGGAGGCAGGGTCGATGTGAGCTGTGTGGTTGCGAAACAGATGTGAGTGCCCATTCAAACGTTTTACTTTTGAGATTTTCCAAAGAGTTTTACAACAGTCACAGAATGTCACACACACGCTAACACACACACCTTCTATGCAAGTTGCATAATACGCTGTGACATCAATCAGGATTTTCGCTGTTAACCCTCTCCTGCCGGTCGCCATCGCGCTGACCCGGGAGGGCAGAGGGAGGAATGGTAGGAAGGATAACACTATCTGTGATTAGTGTGGTGCTAAGAGCTAATAGGATTGGAGGAAAAAGGTTGGGCTGTTCTTCTGAGTCACACATGAGATACATGAGAGAGGACCACCGTCTGGTCCAATCAGTGTGCGGGAATAAGTGTGGTGCTACCTAAAGCTGCTGCAGGCGCCGCACTCTGCCAACTGTTGCCTAGCTTGGTTATAATTGGTCAAAGGGGATTGTCCTGATTTGATAAACCCCTTTTGGTATTAAGTTCAGCTTCTCCATTACCTTAGATGGACCAAAGTGGACTTGGGCCTCGGTCGTTGCCTCTCCCTAAAATAGCACTTTAGAGATCTCAGAAACACTTTACATAATCTGCTTTCCTGCCCATGGATCTTCAATGTAATGTGGAAGGAAGCTGGTGATCTCCTTTAGGATTCACACAATTTGCTCTTTTTGACCAGCACAATACTTCATCTGTTTAATGTCCACAATTTCCTCCCCACGGTTGTGTGCCGCTGTATGTTGATTTTGTTTGTTTGTGTGTGTGTGTGTCTGTTTGTTTTTGAATGTGCACAGGAGTGTTGGACATCAGGAGGGTTGGTGACCGGAGGTGACTATCAGAGTAGTCTAGCGACCATAGAAACTAAACAGTAGACTCTGCATCTGATTCTCCAGTCTAGCTTAGTCTTCTCACTCTGCTCTTTAGACAACCTGCAGTGATGTAAACTCTTATTCAAGTAGAACAACACTGTACCCTACTCTGGTAAACGCATGCGGTTTACCATAGAGGCTCTAGCTCTCTACTGTATTGTAGTTCAACTTTACCCTCTAATGGTTATGGACTAATCTTAGCACTGTACTGTCTCACCATCTCTCAGTTTAACAGCAGTACAGTGTGGAGTAGTCTAGTGTGTTCTCTAGCTCTATTAGACCAGCATAGACTAATATAGAGGTTTTCAAAATTTCAATTCTATAGCCTGTCTATGATTGCATCTCCATGGCATGGTGTGGTTTTCTGTCAAATCTTAACCTCAGTGACTGTACCACATGTGAATGCTGTGTGTTTGGCCACATTTTTCATCAGGTTGCATAACCAGTTGTTGCATCGTGTCAGTTATCAAGACAGCTACAGAAAAATGGTTAAGAGCTTTGTTCCCGACAATCCGCAGAGTGAAAAACATAAAAGTGACACAATAAAAGAAAATCCATAGATTATCGGTCTTAACTTAATCTGTGTTGCTTGGCCAAGGGTCAAGTGGGCCAAATCATCATCGTCATTTATGGGAAGCACCGAGGGAGGCAAAAACAAGCAAACACAAACAAACAAAAGGAGGCTGAGTCGATGTCAGTGTGTGTGATTGACAGATCTCTCTCTCCTCTGTCTCGTCTGCAGTCCTCGTCTCGCTTTCATTCTGTATTCTGCCCTCCCCACCCTCACCCAACCCCATCACCACCACAGTTGTCCCTTTCTCTCTGTCTTTCCCTGCAGAGGTGAGATACGTTTGTGATTGCAGTGACTGTGAGATTCCAGGAGATCACATGTCACGTTATAGTGATGAGGGTCAGGTGACAGGGGCACCTCTGTGCACCTGTACACGAGAAAACACAAGAGCATGTCCACACATACTGGATGCCCTGCGTGCTTAATCCACAAACTCAGAAGTGCGGACTCATGCACATGCACGGATAGACAGTGCAAGTTTTCAGATAGCTACAGTCACGCGCGCCCACACAAGCACAATCAAAAGACAAGGGATGCCAAGAGGTTTGAGAGATTTTCAGATGGAGACCTTTCCTTGCTGGCCTGGTGCCTGAGGCAGCTTAGAATAAAGACATGTATGTCAAGAAGTATTCTGAAATTGAGATTCTTGGTCTCTGATCATAGCGTGTGTTGGATTGAGGGACTTATGCTTAATATCAACATAACTTCCATAACGTCCATAATTTCCTGAGCAGTTGCATATTTCTGGTGGTCTGTTTGATAGATGTTGATGTGCACTGAGATATTTTCTGTCATCGTATTCTCCTGCGCCTCATGGTGGGCAGGGTCTTTGACATCCCTGGTATGACAAAGGGGTGGCAAATTCACGATGCTACCCAAGTGCAGTATGACACTTCAATATTTATTACACCTCTGTTGCACAGCTTTCAAAGAATCAAAGATATAATGAGATGTGATTTCAAAGTACACCAATGGCAAGACGCAAGGCGGGTTGTTCACCCTGATCACAACACGTCACTGAACGGGCTTCTCTGTCTTTGTAATTTTCCCCTTTAGATCGATCCAAAAGTGGCCTTCCCTCGTCGAGCTCAGCCCAAGGTGAGTGTTGATTTCAGTTCTGTCGGTGTTGCTGGGAGTAGGTCAGTCTGTGTCTCTGTTTAGCGTTTCACATTCTGTCTTGGCTAATGCCTTGTAATCTGATGAACATGACTGCTTCTGGCATCACCATGCGATTATGTGACCATGTGTGAACACAAACTCCCACGACTTGATAGATGCACAAGTAGATAGAGATGAATGAAGGAAAGTTAAGCTTAGAAAGAAAAAAGGAGAAATACACAAGATGTGTGCGTAGATCTAAAAGTCCGGCTAGATATCCATGCATATCACAGATCTCTAGATTTTGGAGGGACGAAATCTATAAATCTATCTTGTATTTCTGCTAGTCTGTGATGATATTAACTAGAAGTGGGCAAGATATGGAAAATCACCATCACAATGTTAGACTAGATATCTGGTATTTTTAAAAATGTAATATAATATGATTTATATTTTGTCATTCACTGTTCTTAAAGGCTGCATTGTAGTTGAGTAATAAAATTTTCTGAACTAAAAAAAACAACAACTGTTTTAGCCGAGTAAAATGAACAATGAATGTCTCCAAGTTGAGTCAAGTCACCTGCTTGGTCTTCATATCTCCATTAATAACGGTCATTTCCCAACATTTTCTCAAGTGTAAATATCTTATGTAAGCCCTAATATTCATTCCCAATGTCTTCTTACATTATCATTATCAAGAAATTCAGCCAATAATCTTTGTAATATTTGATTTTCTCAGTATCGCCAATGTTAACTATCTTGACTTTTAGACATCCACTCAGGATGAAGGAAGACTAAAGTGAGAATGAATGTAATGGCAACGTAACGAGTTGACTGGCACCATTGCTTGAATTTCGCTGTTCTGAAGAAATCAAAGGCCTTAACACCTAATGTTAAGGACACATAGAAAAAGGAAGCCATCTGGGCTGTTTCGATGGTTCAGCCTCAGGCTGTAACCATGCAATTGTCATGTGATAGGTTTGTATCGTACTCACAACCTTTTGTTTCTCTTAGACCCCCATCTCAGCTCTCCCCCTATGCAAACTAACACAAACAAAGCAAAAACACACAATGACTCAAACCTGAAACGGTACTTCCTGCAATATTCTGCAGATTTCTGAATGCAAAGTTTCAGAATGCCTCTACTACAATGGTAAAATACAGTAGCACTAAGTTGGTAGAATAATAATGTGGTGTACCATAGCATTGTAAAATCACTGCTTGCTAAAAAACTAATTCATGACAAAGGAGATTAATACTGCACAGAATATCGACTGCTGTCTCAAAATCACTTTCAAATGCCACTTTTTCATGAACTTGCTCCATTTTCTTACAGTTAGTGACTCGGACCAAGAAGATCTTTGTGGGAGGCCTGTCTGTCAACACAACCATAGAGGATGTCAAGCAGTATTTTGACCAGTTTGGAAAGGTAAATAAAACTACTGGTTCCTGAAATAGAGAGAAGTTCAGGATACTGATATAGCTGGAAGGATGTTTGTTAGCAGTGTGTTCCGTTTGGTGACCAAGTCGAGGGGGAAATCCATCTGACATTACTAGTCAGAATTGCAGTCGCTCAATCTGCCACATGATAGAAATAAACGGGAATTTGTAGATGGTTCATTTTATGGTCATTCCAAATGAAGTCTTACTTGGAGGGAGTTTCACATGCAGCTGATTGGCTATGCAGAGGTGAAGGAGTTGCATGGAGGAAGGCGATAAAGAGGGGAGAGAATAGGGGTGAAGAGGGTAAGGGGGTCGGGGTGAGGCAAAAAAAGAGAAAAGAAAAGAAGCGAGACTCGAGGAGGTATGGAGCTGGAACAGCAGGCAAACTTGGAGACCGGAGGGGGGAGAAAAGTTTTGTAGTTAGTATGTGGTGATGGTGAGGAAGGAGGAGGGATTATCAGAATCTGAATTAATCTGATGTAACAGCTGCTCCAACCCCCAACCCCCTCCCTGCCCGTTACCGTGGTGACCTGGCTTTCCCATTGTCCCCAAGTAATTCAGCGGGTAAGGGGTTTTGTGTTGAAGGAGGAGAGTTCGGGAGGGTGAGGGGGGGTATGGGTGTGTGTTTCTGAGAGTGTGATTGGGTGGTGGAAGGGCTGGTCATCTCAGGAGTTGGGTAATAATAATAATACCACTGTGCACAAATAGTCAAAAACAACAACACAAAATGGAAAAGAATGTCTTGAATTTGCTCAGTTAAGGCAATTTTCTTTTTAGCTGGGGTGTGTGATTTTATTGGGTTTATCCATCCATATAGTTCACCCAAGTTTTAAGTCTCCCCTCTGAAGACTCTGAAAGGCATGTGTGCAAAGAATAGATGATGGGCTGACAAAGGCACCAACAAGAGATGTAGGGCCCCAGAGATAGAGAGAGGAAGGGTGGTGGAGGCATAAGAGGGGGAAATTGGGCGAAGGTGGGTTGTGGGGGATTTGCTGGGACCATTATGCCTTTGTACAAAGCTAGACAAATATTTTGTTAGCTTACACAAAAGTTAGCTATTTGCATGCTGGAAGTCTCTGTTATTACTCAAACTTATCTCTTAAATGAGTCTTTCAGCAGCAACCGAGAGAAGTATCCCCCCGTGATTGGTTCAAATTAAGGGAAGAGGATAGTTTGGTGGACCTAATATAATGTGGACCCCATAGCAATCGACTGCCTGCTTTGAGATCTATGCTATCAAATCAGGAAAGCTTTCTTCTAACTAGTTCCAGTTGGAGGGTCCACATGGCTGACTCTTGAAACCGTTGAAAGTCAAATATTGGAACATTTTTTTAATCAGTGGTCAACTTTCCCACAGGGTGTCACTTTGTCATTAATGCCCATTTAGCCCCCAACTGTCTATGAGCTCCTCTTGCAAATATGAATGTGGATGAATTTTGGAGAGGGAGAGAAGAGAGAGTGAGAAAATGGAGGGTGAAATGTAGGCTCCAGCCATCCATGGAAGTTCCTGATTAGACTGCCTCACTGGACCTTTTGTGTCCTGTTCTGGTGGGGATATAGGGGTGGAGAGAGGGATGGGAAGAGAATAACAGTGAAGATGAGAGGTGGAAAAACGGATAAGGGGGGAATATTATCCTGCAGTGCACCATTAGAAATGCTCACGATTGGAAATACCGAACATTAGCTTGCTAAGAAGTACAACCGTTGCAGTTTATATCGTTCAACTATGCTAATTGGATATGCCTATATTTTTCCTCTCACAGTGTGACTATAAATCTGAGTTTTTTTTTCTCTTTCACTATGACAAGATTTAAACTTTCTGCATGAATCTGAATAATGGCTATGCCCTGCCAATCAGTAGCAATTCAGCTCATCGTCTCTAAACCTCCCGCTGTTTATATTGGGCCTGTTGCTTATGTTGATGAGGATATGAAACTTTACAGTTAGTCAATGGGAGTAGCTCTGGATAACAGTGTCATTCGAATGTCTGAAATGGTTGTATTTAGAATTATGAAATACAATGCACACACACCCACACACACACACATATATATATATATATATAATATATATATATATAGTGTCCATCTACAATAAAACAGAGTTGCCTTGCCAGGGTGATGGGCAAATGTCAGGGGGGAAAGAGTCAGTGATTTGAGAGGCTTCAAACCAACAGGTCCCTTTTCACACTGCCAGATGCACTCCTCCCTCACCCTTGACCTTTCTGTTGGCAAACTGCTTGTGGGGGGCATGCACGAATGCACACACACACATACACTGTCTGCAACTACAAGCAGAATCATAGATGTGCATGGGCATATTAATGTGTGATGCAGTAAAACTGACTGTGTAGACCATGTCCAATCTGGTTGCCAGTAAACTTATTATAGAGCAGAGATTGACTTACCAAATGTTTATTTGGACCTGTGTGTGCTGTGTGAGCATATTCTACCTTATGTACGGTGCAAGAGAGAGAAAAAGAAAAGGAAAAAAAGAACGGTTCAACTTTTACATGAGAAAGTATGGGTGTGTGCAGAATGGACACCTGTGTCTTTGCTCTGTAAAGGGAGGCAGGGCCAGAGGGAGAGGTCAAAGAGAGATGAGGAGGAGGAATTATAGCTGACTGTGCCGACAAACAAAGCCTCCGTGGCTCTTTGTTCTCCCTCTCCCTCCTCCTTTAGCTCTCCACTTTGCCCCATTCTGTTCTGGAGTCCACCTCCTTCCCCTACCAATCCTCCCTCCCTCCCTCACTCTTTCTCTCTCACTGTGTTCTGGTTCACCATATTGCCACCTGTCACTATTCCTCCCTCTATCAGCCCTCCACTCATCAAGTCCCCACCTGCCTGCAGGATTCACCTTTCAAGTCAACGACTGACCACTTTTGTCAGTCTCTCTCTCTCTCTCTCTCTCTCTCTCTCTCTCTCTCTCTCTCCCTCCCCCCCCCCACACA